>JAPKLX010000010.1:2179408-2190699 GCA_026898415.1 Leonotis leonurus
AGCGATTCCATGAGGAAGAGGAGACAGATGACTTTCATGAAGATGGTTTTTTTTTTTTTTTTTTTGGGTTTTTTTTTTTTTTTTTTTTTTGTATTTCAGAAAATGTTTCATGAACAAATTCTATTTGAGATTGCACATTTTATCCATGACACCATTGTTCTGTCTCCATAACTGGTTATAAGTAGTACATGTTTGCATTAAAAATGCTATCCCTCGGTTCTGCATGCATCATGCGGATAACCTTTTATGTTTGATTATATGATTGTAACTAATCATAACTGACTATTTCTGTACTGTAATTGTTTGCTATGACTCAGACTTAGATTCATCCATGTCGGAAGAGACTATCCAGAAGATTCTTTCGGGTATGTACATATGATAACTAGGTTTCCCAGTTAAGATACCAAACAGATTGCACTGATACTCATAGTTGGTTTTTCAAAATGTTGCAATTGTTTGTGCAGGTGGTACAATAAGTTTACATGATCTATCTCTTGAAGAAAGGAAATGTTTTGAGAGGGCTATTGCCTCAGGAGAGCTCAGTAAATTGATTGAGCCATGGGACCCATGGTGGTTGAGCCCTTCTGCTGAGTACATATCACTTAGCTCAAATGGAACACAACTAGTTCAACCAATCTTGAAAGAGGAATTGGGGGAGCGTGATAGCAGTTCAAGCAGTGATGAATTGCATGAAATCCCACCCGGACCTGAGACTCCTCTGCCACCAGTTAGGAGACTGAATGCATCTGGACCTTCACCTCTATTAGCAATCCACCTCATCGATATCATATATTCGTACTGCTTTACTCTTCGTCTTTATAATGGAGACTGGAAAGCTGATCCCTTGGAATCAGCGACGGTGTTGCTGAATGTATCTTCTGTTTTTGACCAAACGAAGCACCCTGAAACTGTATTGGAAGTATTAACGCACTGTTTCGGAAAAACGTGCTCTGCTTCATACAAGCACATGGGCGGCTTGCAATTTGGGTTGAGGCTTGTCGATGATGTGATTCATCTACTTAATCTGGGACGTAATGCTTTAATCTGCTTGTTATGTGATATGCAGAGGCTAATGCAGGCTGGAGAGAGAGAGCTCAAGTCAGAGAAGTTACTCAAGATGAAAAAGGCAGAACTGAAGGTAAAGCTCAAATCTGCTGACCGCAAAATCTTCTTCATCATGTGTTGGGTGAACGAGCAGCCATCTGAAGCATGGACTTCTTTGGCAGCCATCTTGAACACGGAGAAGTCCTCCGTGATGGAATATGCACAGAGCAAAAGGAGCGCTCCAAGAATAGGGGAGAGAACAGAAAGAGGGGGCAAGCCTTTGATTAAGGAGATTCACTGAGCTGTTTTTGACTGATTAGTGTATGGATTCTCTACCAATACACGAAGCACGACAGTACGAGCACCTCCTTTCTAAATGGCATTTCAGCTTCTATTACACTTGTTATAATTTCACAGCTGCCTATTAAAAGCCAAATAAGGAATTTTTCAGCACACTTGGGCAGCGATTTTGCAGTTGGAGTAGAAGACGAGTACAAATATTGGAACAGAGTTGAAGTAAAGAACTGGCCATTTTGTGGAGTTTAATTTAAGAACCATGCAAGAACTTCTCTAATCTTGACTTGCTCTTTTGTAACACAAGTGAGTGCGATGATACTGTAGCAGACTTATATCTGTATTAAATTAGCAACGTGTTAGATTTGATTTGAAATTGAATTAAACCATTGTTATCCAGTGTATGCAAAGCTCGATCAATATAATGTAATCATATAATCGTGAATGGCACGCATACAAAAAACGCAAAAATAAAGTTATAAAAGGAAGTGCAAATCAGGAAATTAGTATATAGTATTAGCTCCACGTTGAATTAATGGTTCATATATAGTATTCTTTTTTAGATAAGAAATAGGTGTTCTTAAACGAAATAAAAGGAAGAATCCTTATAGGAAAAGAGGGGTGGATATGATAAGCAGCGGTTCTATACTTGTATTATCGTTTGGAAAATAGATCCATTTATTCCCATATTCCAAGAGAATCCATGCGCAAATTATATTAGGACAAGTTACTCTATATATATAGTAAAATTTATTTATAAATAAAGAAGAAATTGGTTTAATAGAAAGCGCCGACCTCTCGTATTTATTCTCGTATTTATTCTCTCCAACTCCAACATAGAGATGGCAGTCTCGTGATTTAGTGAGTTGCCGCTGTGATTACAGTCATTTAAGCGTCCCTCACTCTCTCCGTCGACCATAATCAAAACCCCTCCTCTGACTCTGCCCACTGGTCTTCCTCTTCCTCTTTCTTCCTCTGACATTTCCTCCAATACTTACTTCCTGACTCTTCCATCCCTAATCTCAAATTCCCCTTCCCAATTCTACTTCTACCAATTATATTTAGTTTCTCTCTCCACCCTTGGAATCGATCGCACTAACCGACACTGCTACATCGCACAAATGGGAGACGTCGCTGATAAATTGGCTTATTTTCAAGCAATCACGGGTTTAGAAGACGCCGATTTGTGCACCGAGATTCTCTCCGCTCACAATTGGGACCTCGAATTGGCCATTTCCTCTATTACCGCCACCGACAGCGCTCTCCCCAGCTCCTCCCATGCCTCCGCTGCACGCGCTGATCGAGAGCCCCAAGATTCTGGTCTTGTGTTGGCACCCAACGGAAGTAATCAACCCCCTGGGTTAGCGTGGAAATTGGTTACACTCCCATTCTCCATCATCTCCAGTAGCCTAGGGTTGATTTCTGGTGCAATTGGGTTCGGTATGTGGGCGGCTGGTGGCGTTTTGTCCTACTCCCTTAGCGTGGCTGGGCTTACTAGCACGCCGCGAGCCGGAACGACGCCGTTTCTGACTGTGTCGCCGTCTGTCTCAGAGGCCATGGATTTTGTTGCCAGCTTTGAGAGGGATTATGGGAGGGTTATGCCGCGCTTTGTAACTGAGAGTTTCATGGACGCGTTGCAGAGGTCTCGGCACGAATATAAGCTGTTATTTGTTTACTTGCACTCACCGGAGCATCCTGATACGCCGGCGTTTTGTGAAGGCACTTTGTGCAATGAGATGTTGGCCGCGTTTTTGAATGAGAATTTTGTGTCGTGGGGTGGGAGTGTGAAGGCGAGTGAAGGATTCAAGATGAGTAATAGTTTGAAAGCGTCAAGATACCCTTTTTGTGCTGTTGTTATGGCCGCAACGAACCAGAGGATAGCGTTGCTGCAACAGGTATCAGACTTTACCATTTTATTTTTCAGTCGTCATGTTACATTATTTCTTATTAGCTACTCTTGTTCTATTTTTATATACTTTGTTGTCTCTATTTGAAATTCGATCATTTTCATGATTGTCAATTAGTAAAACAAATGTGTCCGTTTTTTTATACAAAGGAAAACTAGAGGACATGATATCAGATTTTCTGGAATTGAACGAGGAAATAGACATTTTTATTTTTTTCTTGCTCAATTGTTGCCATAGAAGGGATACATGAATGCGAGTGGGGGAACTTATCAAATTGAGTTTTAGCACTTAAAACTACAATACATTATGTACAAGAGTTGCTATCCTCTGAATTCTTTTGCGTTATGTCTTATGAAGTGGGTTAATTATCTGCCAATTGCTACCAGATGTGTTCCCTTTGGTTATACAAGTACTATATGATGTACTTTTGATATGCTGTTACTTCTTTTATCTTATTCCACTTGACCATGAAATCTTATAGTACTCTTCGTTGTCTAGAATGTAGATTCTATAAATTGTGTTATCATGATTATAAAATATCCACATAATGCAAATGATTCATTCTCAGTCCTTTTGTGTGGTGGTATGTGTATGTTATAAATATAAGTTAATGTTTAAAGATCAAGGGAGAAAAATTGTAATAGACGTACAGGAAATGAATTCCAATCAATTATTGATGGTAAATTTCTTGAATACGGGATCTCAATACAGATTTTTTGTGATGTTTGGCTGATGCCTTTGAAAGAAAATTGTCGTGGCTTAGGGTTGAAAAGATTATGTTTTGTGCTTTTTATGTGGTAACCGTCAAAATCTGCTATATGTCCACCCAACTAAGACTTGAAATGAAGTTAAACACACACATATCATAAGTTAGCACTTGTATGGTGAAGTGCCTAGCTTGCTGAGATTTGCCTCTCTCTTTATTAAGAACAACTTCCTCTGGGGTTTTGTTGAATTCTGAGAAGGTCTATGTTATATTCTGCTTGCAATTGGTTTTTCATATACTTGAGATTATTTTAACTCACAGAGAAACGTATAGAATTCT
Source organism: Leonotis leonurus (assembly GCA_026898415.1). Lineage (NCBI taxonomy): Eukaryota > Viridiplantae > Streptophyta > Magnoliopsida > Lamiales > Lamiaceae > Leonotis > Leonotis leonurus. The sequence goes on from JAPKLX010000010.1 coordinate 2,183,699, forward strand.
CACTGCTAAATTTGTTTGGCCTTACAATTGGAGTTGTGCAACCTTGCATTGAGCAAAATGTTTGACAATAATCTACATGCATTATATCCTTTTAGAAACTCATGATTGACACTTAATGCTATGCAGTTGGATAACTTTTGTAGATATCATGCTCACACTACGACAAAATATTTTCCTATTGGCTATTGATGTAGTTATATATGATCTTTCAGTACAGTGTGATGACAAAACTTTCTATACACATTAAAACACATACATATATTTCTATGTACCGAGTTATTAAAATATGCATGCATTTTGGTTGTGTAAGATTCAACCCTTCAATTAAAGAACTGCTACAAATAATGAAGAAAGTACTAATATTGCGTAAATTTATGTTGTGGGAATATGAATAAGCTAGAACATGCCATGTGCATCTTTAGTTTTGTTGATCACTGCACTGGTTATGAGTTAACCATATCAGCTCATATTACTTGTCTGGTCATTGTATTAGCTGCGGGTCTCATGTAATGTTGTTTTGACTCTTGTACTATGATTTACATATGCAGGTTGAGGGGCCAAAATCTCCTGAAGAATTGTTAACGGTATTGCAGAGAGTGCTTGAAGAAAGTGCACCGGTTCTTATCTCAGCAAGGGTAGAAGCAGAAGAAAGAAGAAACAATATTCGTCTGAGAGAGGAACAGGATGCTGCTTATCAGGCAGCACTTGAAGCTGATCAAGTATGCTATTGTCTACAATGTTGCCATTTGATTTATATGTTGTACAATTTTGTGGTCTATTTGTTTATATAATTATATAGTAGGACCATTGCCTAGAACATCTCTTTTGATACTGTTTTCTTCTAGGCCCGTGAGCGCCAGAGGAAAGAAGAGGAAGAACGGCTGGAACGTGAAGCCGCTGAAGCTGAGAGGAAAAGAAAAGAAGAGGAAGAGGCTCGTGAAAGAGCAGCACGAGAAGCTGCTGAGAGAGAAGCTGCATTAGCTAAGTTGCGTGAGGAGAAAGCTTTGGCACTAGGTCCAGAACCCGAGAAAGGGCCTGATGTTACTCAAGTAAGCCCCATATTTTGTATTTTTTCTCAGTATTTTTTTCACAAAAACTTGTGACTATACCCGGGTCCAATGCCATTTCTGGTGGCATATTTGTAATTTTGTTGGTCTTCAGTTTTTGGATTCAGGTGGGGTGTATTGTCTGTTATGATTAAACTGTCTGAAGTAAGACTCCTGTTTTATACTCCATCCGTCCCGCTAAAAGTGGCCATGTTTCCTTTTTGGGTCGTCCCACTAAAAGTGACCACTTTCCTAAAAAGGAAAAGTTTTTACCTTTAAAATACATCACTTCTACTTTATTCACACACAACACTTTAGTTTCTTATTCTCCGTGCCGACTCCCCTGTGGCCGCTTTTAGCGGGACGGAAGGAGTACTTTATATTAGTTTTATTAGTGTCTATGTTCAAGTTAACCACCCATTTTTCAATACTGATGATGGGTTTTAATCCTTTTACAGGTATTAGTGCGCTTTCCGTCTGGAGACCGCAAGGGAAGGAGGTTTCAGTGCACATCAACAATACAACATTTGTATGACTACGTCGACTCTCTAGGTTCCTTGGAAGTGGACAGCTACACTCTGGTCTCCAACTTCCCCCGCACGGTCTATGGTAAAGACAGGTTATCTATATCACTGAAAGAAGCAGGATTGCACCCACAGGCTAGCCTCTTTGTGGAGATAAACTAATGATCGAGATACTTGGATGAAATTTGTGGTAGGATGTTTATTTACATTGGCTGGCTGTCATGCGTTTTAAAGCTCGGTGATGATACATTTAGCAAATTTGTGGTTGACTTGATTGGGATTCACTATTTAACAGTCTGGTTGTGGAAAAACTGGATCAAATAAGTGTCCAATCGTATATAGTGTTAAAAAATAGACGGTGATGTTTCTTTCGAAAGCTTTTATTAGGTAAGTTGATGAGATTCTTTTAGATATCGATAGTTCATTAGCGATTTCAAAGTGAAAGATTCAACTTACCTGATATTTTGGTGATTCCAAGTTAATTTTGAGTTGTTAGTGATATATGATTCAGATGCTCTGACAAAGTTTTAGAATTGGTCTTCAAAGGTAATAAAGGAATAAGGTATAAGCCGATGAACACAATTTTCAACTGCATCTTGACTGATGAATCAAAGTGAGTAAACAAGGAACAATAGTGAGGCATTACAGAAGAAACAAACCAAAGGAAGTACCGTTGTTGACAAGTTAGTATCCATCAACTATTTCTCCCACGCTTTAAAGGTCGTTCCTCACTAATCTCAACACTATCAGTATCTTCTTCTTCGGCCACTAAGTTGCCATGAAAGGCTGCAATGTCCTCTACCTCCACCTTAATAACATCACTACGAACACCGACATCAGAAGCATACCGATTTAAACTATAGTTCATTACTGCTGTTGCGCCAAGAATAACTGGATTCGAGACAAACATCTTGAGGGGCAGAGACAGAATCGCAGCCACAGGAACACCAACGACAGACGACACTTGGCCACTGCCTCCTGAACCTTTACGCCCACTCACACATCCCGTTTTACAATATAAAGCAAAATCTTCACAGTTATTTGAAAACAAATCATACTTCCCAAATCCATTCTGTAGCAAGTGCATAGCCCTGTGAATCACAACTTCTGGAGGATCGGATTCTGCAGTTGTGCATATCCCAGAGCGAAGCTTAGTAATTAGAGATACTGCACAAACTCCATACTCAAAACGATACAATGATCCATTTCCCAAGAAGCAATTTAAACATGACATGACCACTCCACTTCTATGGTTTCTAAAGCCACAATCTGGAAAATCTAAGCAGGCTGCTGCGCCATTTGGAACAGATGATGATGAGAAGAAAGTGGAGGTAGACTCAGCAGAACTCAAATTCTGATCTTGAGTGAAGTGCACCACTTTGTCACCACCAATATAGATGCCTAATAGTTGGATGTGATGCATCAATGTTAAAAAATGTGGAATTACAGTTATGGAGCAAAAGAAATAAAATGGACGAACACACTCATTTGCAGCAAACACCAGTGTAAACAATAACGCTTATCGTCCTATCACATCAATGAGTATAGGAGTAAGATAAGGTGAAGAAACAAGGAGTATATAGGACAATGCAGGATGCATACAAAACTGCAAACTCTAATTCGCTGTTCAAATATAGATAGGCTGCCTAACAGTTGGATGAAATTAAGCAATGTCAAATAAAAATAGTAACATAAATATGATTGAGATTTGAGCAAAAATGAATGAATTCATACAAATAGTGACATAATTATTATTGAGCAAACGGTAGGAATGGATGAATACTTTGCAGCTACTTAATTCTATCAGGAGTTCATATTATTGAGTGAAAACAAATCAAGGAAGATGAAAAATACTGAAACATAGATGAAACAGTAAGCCTACAACTGTACCCAGAAATGCACACACCAATTTCCTATTCAAAAACATGCGAATGCTGAGAAATTGAAGATAAATTACAATGTCATCTATAAATCATCATTAATAAAACCATCCGTTTTATTGTAGATACGGATCATTCATCATCGAACATTGATTAATGTTGTCCAAAAAAATAGAAAAATATTAAGAAACACACAGCATAAAAAATAAACTAAGTGGAGAAAATCATAGTACATGTTTTGGAAGTAAGAACAATTAATGTATAAAAAAAGAAGAAGAGAAAGCTATAAAACGAGATGAAGAGGAGAGAGAAACCATGATGAGAGTATGCGAAAACGGGAGTTCTCCAAGTGTAGATATGATCTCCTCCTTCCAAATCGCTTCGATTCACTCTGTGTGACAGAAACCCCATCTCTTTCTCCGTCTGTCTGTATGCATACGCACAATTTGACCTGGAGATTCAAAGCAGAATATTACTTTAATAAATAAACTACGCCTTTTCTTTTCCTGAGCAATAAATTATGTTCCATTCATAGTATAAATTCAATTAATCAATTTATTCCAACGTACAAGAAATTAAATAAAAAATCGTTACAACTTACCATTCAAAAGAGGTACAGTAATAATAGTACTATACGTTTTCTACACAGATTAGGTAAATTCTTACAGTATTATAAAAATAGGAAAATGGCTTCACCCGGGTTCGAACCGGAGACCTTCAGTGTGTTAGACTGACGTGATAACCAACTACACCACGAAACCTACTTGTTATGTAGCTTTAAATATTTTACATATAAATATAAATACATGGTTGGTTTCTTCGTTATACAGTATACATAACAAAGGAATAAAAGAAGCAGCAAAACACACACAGAGAGAAGCAAAAAAAGAGCAGAGAAAAATCTTTATGGCCGAAGCCCTCTCGCACTTCTTCTGCACTTCTCCCGCCGATTTTCCCCATTTACTCTCCACCGTTCCCCTTAACCCCTTCCTCTCCCCTTCGCTTCTTCTCCACTCAGGTCGGATTGCCTTCTTCAACACTTTGTTTGCATAGATTCAATTTTCATTTTTGGGTTTTTTATATCTCAATTAATTACTGTTCTTGCTTAGTTTTTTAGTTCCGAATTTTTGTAAATAAGATAAGCGTTTCCAGGCTCGTGGACTTGTTTTATCTTTTTGACTTTTTCTGAGAAGTTTGGATAAATTAGGTAAAGGTTCAATTTTTTCAGCTTTACTGTGATATATGGTAATATGCTCATGACTTGTTTTTAATGTGGTTGTATTACAAGTTTGAGGTGCCACGCTTCTATCTGGTTTGTGCAGTGCACTATATCGTCTTTTGAGTATGTCAATTTGTCCAATTTCTATATGATTGGGTTATTATGGCCTTGAATGTACAGATTGTTTATGACAGTCAGTCATATGCACATGTTATTTTGCGAATTTACATCCATAAATGTTGTCTTCCCACAGAAAGTTGACAGAGCATAAGATCATGGGTGATACAATTGATTTGACTGGGGATGGAGGAGTCTTGAAGACGATAGTACGCCGAGCTAAAGCTGATGCACTTGCTCCTACGGAGAATCTTCCACTTGTTGATGGTATGCGTACAACGAACTTGAAGCAAATAGGATGAGTTAATAAGTGTAACGGCACAGTCATTTGGTGATACAGAATTTGATGTTTGAGAGTAGCAATTTTCCCCTCCACTAAGAATAGGACAGCTTTAAAAAGCAACAAAATTTTTCTAGCATTATTGACTTTGTTTATCTATTTCCAATTTACATTTTAAAATTGACTTGCAATTTTGGAATTTTACAAACATGAACGGCCTCTTGTGTACATCTCCAAGTCCAGCTTTGCCATACTGTTCTGATCCTAAACATTACCCTTTTATTTGGAGGCCTCAAGTCTAGTACTTTCTATGTTTCTCTTCTTCCATTTTTGCTATAACTAGTAACTCTACCTTTTATTGTTCGACTTTGGGAACAGTTCATTATGAAGGAACTCTTGCTGAAACTGGTGAAGTATTTGATACTACCCACGAAGATAATACTATTTTCACATTTGAAGTTGGCAGTGGGACTGTGATTAAAGCTTGGGATGTTGCCCTGAAAACTATGAAGGTGAGTATTTCTTTCATACACAGCGAGGAATATACAACTCTCTCCCTCCTCGCCAGGAATTCTCATTTCTTTATTTTGTGTTGCAGGTTGGTGAGGTGGCAAAGATTACTTGTAAGCCAGAGTATGGATATGGCAGTGCCGGTTCCCCACCGGATATCCCCCCGGAGTAAGATACTACTTTCTAGCCTGATATTTGTTACATGCTAAGAAATTATGGAATTATAACAAGCATATGATGCTATATTTGGTTTGAAAGCTAGAGCAAACAAGTACGTTACACATATTAAAGAATATTGCGGGTAAAAGTTGCCTTGCAAGTACACTATGATTGGGCTGTTCATATCTAAAGAATAAATAAGATTACTGCTTTTTTTTAGCATTACATGTAAACTATGTGAAAAAGGCATCTCATCAAATTCATCGGTGGAATTCTAGGTTGGAGGTTACTTGAGAACGTCCTAATTGTTTAATAAACATGTAACTTAAAGCACCACTTTCACTTTTTTTGTTTTTTATGTAATCTATTTATGCAATATGAAATATCACGGACATATCCGAATGCTATGCGGCTTTATTTTAGAACGCACTCAATTAGAATGTTATGTGATAGTTGATGATGATTGATGGGCATTGAATACCGCCTAATATAAATAACATGCAGTAATGTACTGTCTTACAAACCAGATATTAGCAATTAATAGTGTCCAGCTTTAGGAGATTAACTTTCTAATACTGGAACGCAATATTTGAATTTCGACCCACAGTGCAACTCTAATTTTTGAGGTGGAGCTGGTGGCCTGCAGACCTCGCAAGGGTTCTAGTCTAAGCAGTGTCTCAGATGAGAGGGCAAGACTGGAGTAAGTCTTAGAATTTACACTTTTTGTTTCTGAATATCCTTATATTAGTCCACACCCTTCTTGTTTTGATTATCAGAGAACATAAAGTTCTGATATACAATACATGTTTGTTTAGTGAGCTGAAGAAGCAACGGGAGGCTGCGGCTTCAGTAAAGGAGGAAGAGAAGAAGAAGAGAGAAGAAGCAAAAGCAGCTGCTGCTGCTAGGGTTCAAGCTAAACTCGATGCCAAGAAAGGCAAGGGGAAGGGTAAAGGCAAGTAATATGATGTTATGTGGGGATGATTTTGTCATAATAAAAGCAAAAACTAGCAACTTTGCTCCCTTACAATAATAACTTGTGCCGGTTTCTGCACACAGTGCGATTCGTGTACAAGGTACCAAACGTGACAATCCATATCTATTAGTACACTGCTTCTATGAACACTTCTCTTGACATACCAAGTTGTTTTTTATCCTTTGAACGTAACGCAAGAATGATGACATGATAAATATACATAGGATTTTGTGATGAGAAACAGAAATATATATATATATATATATATATATATATATATATATATATATATA
>JAPKLX010000010.1:2190709-2407759 GCA_026898415.1 Leonotis leonurus
ATATATATATATATATATATATATATATATATATATATATATATATATCAATGTCTAATAGGATCCAGTATACACAGCATGTGGAGCAGCAACTCTTACAAGTTGAGGGCACTACATCTAAATTGCTATTTATCAGCCCCTAGTCAACTCCAACTCCTTTAGGCTGTAAATTTTGAACTGGTCGTAAAGGGATGATATACAGCAACAGCTAATTCGAACCCGGTTTCCGGATCTCTTTAATGCACCGTGCGGAGAGTGACTCAACTTCAGATTAGGTATACATATACATGTACTGGTATGTATAATAAGTTATAACAAATATTTATGTTCATAAACTTAAACCATGTCAGAAGCATCAATTTCTCCATGAGCGATCTGGGACCATTGTGACCCGGCTCTAAACTTGCAAACTGGGCATGTCCCTTGCTGCCGTAGCCATGGATCTATGCAGTTGACATGGAACTGCAAACAAAAGAATGTAAGATGAACTCCCTCTAAACAGAAAAATGATGGCCAGATAAGAATATTTCTAAATAAACATGAAAGAGTGAGTAGTTCTAGTGTATAAATTTATCAAACAAATAAAATAATTGCATCGTGAGGGTAGTGAACTAAAACCTGATGCAAGCATGGCAAGCTACGAATGAGCTCTCCAGCACTGACTTGCTCCAAGCAAACACTACAAGTAAGATCATCGTCGGAGGTCTTTAATCCCGCTTGTGGATTTGGAGGATCTAGCTTCTTCTGCATAACATTTAAAATTGTTGAGCTTAGCAATTTATATATATGATGAATGATCACACAAATACTATGCTTTCACTTCATGTTTTCGGAGAGACGAAAGAAAATAAGAAATACCTCAACTGAGTCTGAAGAAGAAGCCTGCTGCACTGATGTGCCCACACTATACGTAAGACAATAACCAGGAAAATTAGAATGCAGAAGATTCCAGAAAACGTAAAACCGACAAATTAAGCATATCAAATACAGAGAAGCTAAATAAGCTAGAGCAGCTATATTGACCACAATAAAAACAAATTAGACTGTAACTGGTCGAAAGACTAATAATAAACTGTGTATGAACGAGGAATATAATATGTAATCGTATATAGACAAGGATCATGACCGATTGTCTATTCACCATTACTCACCCCTGCGGGCCGGAGACCTTATACTTGTGGACAGGAAGAGCATTAATCTCCTCATCAGTCATAGAGGCGGTAGGGACGTTATCAGCATCCAGTGCTCGCAAAGTTTCATAATCTGCCCACAGCACCAAATACCATGCGAAAATCCATCCATAGAATCAAATAATTCCTTATTTTTGGTTTGGAATCAACTTAAGAAATCATATATAGAGGAACCATATTGGAGCATTATGCCAAATTCTGGAACAATGCATGCATACCTAAATCGTCAAACTCCCTGTCAAGCAGTGCAAGCTGGAGTCTGAGACCTTGCAATCTTCCCCTGGTGGCAAGAGCTATGGATGGTGGCATATGCAGTCGCAATTCAGTGTGGCCAAGAAGACCACTAGCTGCGACCGCATGGGCTTGTGCCTGAGCTTGAAGTTGCTGGCATGTTGCATACATCCTTAAAGTAGTTGCCATCAGAAAGACCCCGAGCACCAGCCATAACTGTTCAGTGTACAGTAAATTGATTACACAAATAAACACTATTTCACAACTGTGGAACTCAATGAAAATATTCTGTTATCCAAATAATACCTACCAGAAAATTAGGAGACATTTGGTGCGAGTTCAAAATCATAAACAGCAAAAGCACTGTCAGGTTAAAGGCCCAGTTACACACTGCAGTTAGTAAACTGGCTATAACAGAAAAATACAGCACTTAATGAAGACCATCATACGAAATTACCTGTGACAAGAAAAGCTAAGGAGTTGGTATTGACTGGTCGAGCAGCATGAACTCGCTGATCAGCAGCCAGAAGATTTCATATGTCAAATGAGTACAGAAGATATCCATCAGTAAATGTATAATTATGTTTAAGAATTAAAATTAACAAAGACTAAAAATTCACCACTGCACGCCGCTCAGGAATAAGTCCTGGAAACCCAGTTTCTATATCTCCCCTAGTGCCCCGGAAAACAAAACTCATTGTTTCCAACAACTGCGACAGTGAGAATTATTGTTGAAGATGCACCTTGAGTTGATGCCAAAAGATATTGCACTGAAACAATCCTGGAAAGGAAAAAAGTTGAAAATAGTAAGTAACATAATACAATTACTGCTATTGTACACCAGGTAATCCAACTTCTTGCAAATTTTGAACAAAATTTTTAAGATATGTATATTTCTTAATATCTTCATAATCCACCACTCCATTGTTCCCATAACAATACTATTTTGCTATAAATGATAAACCAACAAAACCACCTTTCAACTTTTCACAAAGAGAACCGCAAAAAATGCACTAAAGAAAGAAGCTTCATCTTAGTTAACTGAATCTCAACACTGTCCTCGCTAAGGTTGGATATCTTTTTTCAACTTACTCAAGTCCAACCCATGTGGGTATCTTAACTTCATGAGGAGGTTTAAATATTTTACAAAAAAGCAATCAAGATAAAAAATTTAACTTCGTTTCTAATGAACAGCCTGCCTCTTATCTATGAGAATTCCACAGCAGAGCCTTCAGCAACTAATAAGCTGGTCGAACAAAACTATATTCTAAATGTAATCGAATAATAATGGCATTGGGTTATGCTTATTAAGTAATGATTATTCAGTTTCCTCCCATTCAATAGCATTGGAAATCGCTTACTCCAATATGAACCATAAATTTTGAAGATCTAAAGTGATCTCTCCAATAAATTGATCAGTGATGCAATTTCATCTATAATTCCACATTAGATGTCAATCACTAATACTTAGTGCAGGAAAGAGGCAATTTTATGGAAAAGGAAAACCCAAATCTAATGATAAATAACAAAATATTGGTATTGAATGACCGTAAACTCTCTGTAATTCCCCACAACAATGCCTTGCGAAGAATCACTTCATCTATGTCAACTTTCCAAACATTTACATTCTTGAAAATCCATAAAAAGATAATCGTAAGCGAGCACTCCAGTGTACCTAAAAAAACATAGGTCCCGCAAATAATTTTTAAAATAGAATGGAGAAGAAAAACCGAATCATTCACGTGAACAGACAACACAGATTAGCATCCGCGATAAATTGTCGGCAATGGAAATCCGAAATAAATGTCAGCAAGCAAACTCTTCATCGGGAAAAAAAAAAAAAAAAGTATGGATCTTTAGAAAGGTAAGAGAGAGGCTGAATGACACTTACAGTGATTATTCTGCACTATGGATCCGAATGCAAATAATCAATATAACGAATTTGATTTGGTAGAAGAAAAAATTGGTTGATCTCTGATGAGTTGAGCGAGTTAAACGAAAAGAGGGGAGCGAGTGGACTCGGACGCGTTAGGCTTTTAAAATATGGACGCAGAAATATTAAATAAAGTAAAATAAGCCCAACGCCGAAACTGCTTCACATGAGATTACTTTTCTTGTTTTTAATATACTCCGTTTTTATTATTTTCATTCGGAAATTGCAGTTCATAGTTTTCTTACAAATAATTTTCAGGTCCATTTCTTTTTATGTTGTTTTTTATTTATTTTAAAAGTCGACTTTTAAAATATAAAACATCATTTTTTTTAGAATTTCCTATGTTTTAACAAATTTGTAATAGTCTGTGCAAATATAGACATCTAGTTTCAAAATTAGGTGGAAGATAATAATTGTCGCCTCACTACTAAACAAAACAATATCAATAGAATTCATAAAGCGATATTGGTTTCCCCCTTTTCTAAGCGTTGTCCAAGTTTCGATAAACTTGATGAGATTTTGAATCATTCCAAGTCCTAATTTGGTAGGACGATGCGGTGGCGACGTCGTTTTGCCCTTATGTATATAAAACTTCAGCAAATTACTTCACTTGATACAGCACAATGAAATAAGCATGTTGTTTTCAATAGCCCATTTATATAAAAGAAAAAAATAGAAATTGTTGTATTTATATATATGGATGTGTTTGAGCGGTGATGTTGAGCCATCTCTAGATCTAGCTAGGGGAAAGATGACACGTTGTGGCTATATATATAAGTGGATTTAATTAGTGGGGAGGAGTTTGGGGTATACTACAAATTAAGTTATACTTCCTATCTACGTCTGACCCACTATTTTTGGTCCATTTAACCAAAAAGCATTCACAATTTTTGTTAGAAGAATGGTGGGACAGAGAAATAGTAAATTTATCATTATTCAAGACATGTTTGACAAAAAGGTAGCAGGCATCCAAGATTATAAGATTATGTCTAATTTCAAAGAATGTCAGAGAAATCAAACCTTAAACTAGTAGTAGAGTAGAGTAGAGGATAAGTCAATTAACCTTAACTTAAGTCCTCCCCATTACATTAGTACAAATGGGTCAACACTGGTATATATAGGTTCAGTTCTCTCCTAATAGAATGAATGCATGCTATAATATTTAATACAACACCTAAATTCTATAGTCATCGGCACTTTTTGGTGTTGGAAATTATATAAAACTGTTGCATGCCAACTTCAGTTTATTGTATTAATGGATTTGAAATTTGTGTTGCCTAGATTAAGATGAAATTAATTTTTTTGCCAATTTAGTACTCCCTCCGTCCCATTAAATTAGACCCATTTAAAAAGTAGATGAGTGTATTATTTTAATACAAATGGGTCTAATTTAGTGGGACAGAGGGAGTAATAGTTATCAGATTCTCTTGATTATTGCATGATTGCATCCACTGAAGTGATGGCCAATTTTGAACTACTCCTCCTCTATCTGAATTGATTATGATAATAGTAATGGGAACTCTATCTTAATTTGCTCTCGTATTTAATTTTATTACATTAACTCCCTAAAAAGTCAAGATATTGATAGCTTAACATTGCATCATATTATATATCCCTTTTAATTTACTTTCTTCCAATTATCTCATAAACCCAAATCATACAAACACGTAATGATTGATTATCTAAAACAAGATAATATATTATACAAGTATATATATATTATTTATTTTTTTCGTATTAATTTGTAATTAATTAGAGGTTGGAATCACGGTCCATGGAGACCCAATTAACACAGAAATGTACAAAAAGAAAATAATAAGGACAAAAATAGAAACTTTGAAATATCTCAATTGTTACATCATGAATTAGGACCAACTCCCGGAAAATATAAATGGAAATTGATAATAATTAATTAATCATAAAAGATACTACTACAAATCTAGAAACAAAATAAATTGTCTGGTCTCCTGCCTCCACAGACAAAAGTCTGGAATTTTCAACAACCGCATAAACTTCAAACTTTCGTTATTATAAGTCTCAATCAAGGCTTGATAAATATAATCAACACCTCATTTCTGTTCACATATTTTAATTAATTTGTTTGATTTGTAGAACTGTAATCCACTCTCTGCATGCATATTTGAACTCTTTCTGCTGTTGCGCTGACACGTCATATTTTATATTGGCTGGTCCTCGAATTGAGATATATGTCTTCTTTTATTTTCGAATTAATTATAATATGAATAGATTAATATTAATTTTACTGTGATATCCATATATAGGTTCAAGCTTGTGCTTGCTAAATGCTACTGAAAAGTGCGAGCATGTTCGCTTCAATTCGTGAAGGTTTAATTTGGTCTCTATGAATTAAAAAGGGGTTCATTAAGCATTAAGGAAAATAAAATAGTACTTAAGAAAATAAATATTTTCATAATTAAAGCATCAATTTGCTAGCAACGGAATTATGTAGCATAAAACTATACGGCAAATGTAACTTCCCTATAGAAAAAGAAATTATTGCATTATCATTTACGAGTTTAATATTTAGAATATAGTTTAAAATTTGTTTTTATAATTTTAATTTATTTTATGCTATGATGCTAGCTGGCAAATAGCCCGTTGAATGACATATTGTTTTGTGTTTTACTTTGAGAATCATTCAAGGAAATTAAACAATCTTACTGTGATCGTAATGTTTTTTAAAAATTGTACGAAAAATACAATATAAGTTAGATATGCGTTACATCCAAAAGTAAACCTAACTAAAAATAATAAAAAGTTTAAGTTCGAGGACAACTACAAAAGTTCGATAGAAAAAAGTTTGAAAATCATGAAACTAAATTTATAGAAATAATAAACTACTAATTCATTGTAAATCACTATAATTTATTACATACAGTCACAGTCTAATATAGCTGTCATTAAACCACCGACCAACTGCTCCTCTCCCCCATCATTTTTTAAATACAAATTTGCAATTTTCGATTATCAAAATTACACGTAATTAGATATTTCATCAAACGTAATTATTTATAATAAGATTTTTATTTTGGCAAGCATTTGAGGTGGATCAAATTATTCACTATTATTCACTTAAAGGTAGATTTTAATGTGTTCACGGCTGATATTAATATATAAGTTATTTAGTTTTTATATTTTATTATTTTATTTACATAACATGTTACATCGTTCGATTATTATTCTTGTTCACCGTAAAGTCCAACATAATCAGAGTATAATTACGTAATATAGATAATTAAGGGGAGATGGGTTAATATATAATGTCTAATTAATTATTAGTATTAAATTTCAATCAGTTTAACATAAATTAAAAATTAAAAATGAAAGCATAAATTAATTTTATACAAACCCAACAATTGGTTGTCGGTGTGGTTATCATTATACTATCAACAAAATAAATTGGAGGATGAGCTAAGAGACTAAGATTCAAGATTATGGTATTTATTTATTGCAATTAACTAAAAAATGTAAGTGCTGCGAATTAATCTGTGTATCAGTTTTCACTACTTAAAAAAGAAAAGACATCGATGAAGTATAGGAAACTTGGTCAATATTACTAAGTAACCCTAATTTTGTGTATTCTTACTACAATCAACTCATCATGTATAAAGAAAAACCAATTTTGTGCAGATATATTATAATTTCCCTACCTAATGACATATTATTTGCCCTAGTTGATAGGGCGTTTTCTTAAAGTATAGGAAGGGAACAAATTTATAAACAATATTCAATATATAATTTCTGGATGATACAATATATACAGAAATATATATAATGCATTTGCTCTTACGTCCCTATAAAAACCTGAAATCCAAAACATTTTATCAATTTTGTTTTGGATGGGTTACTGAACAATCATATCATTTATTTTATTTTAAGAACAAGATGTCTAACTATAGGTGGATCGCAATTTATAACCATTAGAAAAGATACTGACAAAACTCAGTAATTAAATTAGCATATAATTATCATAATTATGTTAAGTTGTCGATGAAGAGGGACAAGGGGCACCGTACGTATTGAGACTGAGAGCCTAGACAAGTCCTCCTTTTTGTGTGTGTATACTTCAATTGTTCATTTTATTAGGGTAAAGGAATCGTAAGTTACAGAGGAAGCAAGATCTATGTTGACATACGCATCACACATTACACATTAAACATTAAACAAGCAAAGTGAAAGAGCAAGTATCGCGTCAAAACTATGTGAACGCAGAGCTAAATAGATACCCGACACAATTTGCCTAATTTGACTTCAATATATACGTACATATATACTCTCTTACTCAGATGCAGCCTCGCTTTGCTTTTGCTTTTGCTTTTGCTTGAATAAACAATTTACTAGTAGTAGTTTAAAAGACGCAATATATATATATATACTGCTCAAGACACTAGTCTCCTAAACTCTCTATTTCTTTATAAAAGAATCATTATAATATTGTTTTCAATTAACAAAGTGAGCAAAACTTGAGCTACTACACTGCACCTACTAAGATTTCACACATATATATATACAAAGTTGGATTTAAAAATATAAGATGTGATCCCCCTTCCAAGTTGTAAATTAACCAGAGAGAGCAGAGCGAGCAATCCCAGTATCTCACCCACTCTGCCTCACATACACACACACGTACACATTCTCCTACTTCCTCTTAAATCCCCTTTCCCACTTCATTAACACAGTTACATAAAGAGAGAGTGAAAGAGAGAGAGAGCAATCATGGCAGCACGATTAGCCTCCGTATGGTGCACGCTACTAGTATTACTGATGCATTACTTCCCAACTCCATCACTCTCCTCGCACTCAAAATTACAGTCATCACTCATCCTTCCCCTCAAGGCCAAGCGTATCCTCTCCCCTTCCCCTAACAAGCTCTCCTTCCACCACAACGTCTCCCTCACCGTCTCCATCTCCGTCGGGTCTCCGCCGCAGCCCGCCATCATGGTCCTCGACACCGGCAGCGAGCTCTCTTGGCTCCACTGCCGGAACACCCCCTCCACCCCCCTCTCCTTCTCCCCCTCCCTCTCCTCCTCCTACCTCCCCACCCCCTGCTCCTCCCCCACCTGCACCTCCCGCACCCGAGACTTCCCCGTCCCTGCCTCCTGCGACGCCCGCAAACTCTGCCATGCAGTCCTCTCCTACGCCGACGCCTCCTCTGTCGAGGGCAACCTCGCCGCCGACAACTTCCACCTCGACGCCTCCAATTCCTTCAACGCTCTGGTTTTCGGCTGCATGGACTCCGGTTCCTCCTCCAACCCGGAGGACGCCCGGACCACCGGTCTGATCGGGATGAACCGAGGCGGTTTATCCCTCCTCTCCCAAACCGGTTTCCGCAAATTCTCCTACTGCATCTCCTTCCGCGACTCCTCCGGCGTGCTGCTCTTTGGCGACGCCAACTTCCCCTGGCTCACGCCGTTAACTTACACCCCGTTAGTCCAGATGTCGACGCCGTTACCATATTACGACCGGGTCGCCTATACCGTCCAGCTAGAGGGCATCCGGGTCGGGAGCCGGGTCCTCCCGCTTCCGAAATCCGTGTACGTACCCGACCACACCGGGGCGGGTCAGACCATGGTGGATTCGGGCACCCAGTTCACGTTCCTACTGGGCCCGGTTTACACAGCGCTTAAAACCGAGTTCTTGAGGCAGACCAAGGGGATTCTGAGGCCTCTGGGTGATCCGGACTTCGTATTCCAAGGGGCGATGGATTCTTGCTACAGAATAGAGCTGAGCAGGAAGGCGCCGCCGCCGCTGCCTCCGGTGGCGCTGATGTTCAGGGGGGCGGAGATGAGCGTGAGCGGGGAGAAGTTGCTGTATCGGGTCGCGGGTATGATCCGGGAAAATGACGGTGTTTACTGCTTGACCTTTGGGAATTCGGATCTTTTGGGGGTGGAGGCCTACATAATTGGGCACCACCACCAGCAGAATATGTGGATGGAATTTGATCTACTCAACTCGAGGGTGGGACTCACTGAGTTCAGCTGCGATTTGGCTGCTCAAAAGTTGGGCTTCTAAAGCATTACTTCGCCAATTCCGGTTTCTCTTGCTCGTTCCAAAAAAACTAAACGTTAAAAGTGAACACGTTTGAATATTTTTAGTGAGGCAGAGGATTAAATATAAAAAAGCAGAAGAAAATGAAAATATGAAAGAATTAACTCAATTGAGCTTGTGACACAACAGTGTACAGCAGCTATAGATTCGTGTCGTCAAAAAACAAAATTAGGGCCGTGTTACCTTTATTACATTAAGTTGAATTGGAAATTTGGAATTGTCTCGAAATTTGATTCAATTCATTATACTTAGGTCAATGTCTTCAGCCTTGTAAAATTAATATTTTATTTTTTGTGACATTAAACTTTTATTGGCTTCTGTCTTGTGTACTGTTGTCATGTTCTCATTGTTTACTTATTTGGATTTTATATTGGGCTTAATATGTTTTTACAGCAGTAATATTATTTCACGTTTGCATGTACTATATAACTGTGACTGAATATGAGGCTGAAATATAGTCCATATGTCAGTATGGAATATAATTTGTGTCTGCATATTTAATTTATTATTTATGGCTCAATCTGGGAGATTAAATTAGTTGTGTGCAGACAGTATGTATGCATAAATATATTTTTAACAAGATTAGTATGGTGAAGTCTGAATGCATAAAGTAATATACTTCAAACTAGTTATTGGATATTGGATTTTCTTTGTCATTAATTTTTTATAAGGTCAATTTAATTTGTAATGAGAAAGACTCGGACTAGCTTACGATACATAACAATACAGGATCAAATTATTTTGTCGTAAATAAAAAATTAAGGCTCCTGTCACCTTTATTTGGTGCAAGTTGAACTGGAATTACTATCAAAGTTGATTTGATTAATTTAGGTCAATAACCAGTTTTATAGTAAAGTTAATTCTTTTTTTGGCAAATCTAAAATATTACTGTCAATTTTTTTGTATGGACCATTTTGACTGATTAATTGAATTTAGAAGGTGATGAGTGAGGAGGCAGTGATGAGACAAAAGCATAGGTTTGATGAGAAAAATAGGAAATTGGGAAATGTGAACAATGTATAATCTTGTCTTTTTGTTTAGATTTCTCTATTACTGTCAGTCTACAACCGTAAGCTGTTGAGATATAAGTTGAGTCCAGTTAGCACTTTTGTTAACTTTCAAGATTAGTACTTATAAGGTGTAGGTAAGTGAGGCAACTTTGTTTAATTCAACATGTTTACTTCACTATGGATACATTGCTCCGGACCGTATCTTTTTGTTCACAGTTATATCCCATTTTCAACTATTGGAAGTATAATTGCAACTCTTTTGGGATCTTAAAAAACTTGTGCTATAGAATTATGAATAATTATAGAAAAATATGTGGAAAAGGCGAATTATTAAATATGATATATTGGAACGAACAATTATAATATAAGTAGAATCGGTTCAAATTTCTGAAGACTGATTTAATTTAGGCAATCTTATTAGAAATGAAACGGGGTTATGTAATGTAACACGTGTGTAAGCAAAATTGTTAAGAGCCAAATCAAGAGAGAGAGAGAAGTCAACAAAGAGTATGGCATGCTTGAGTTTTTAGAATAAGACATCTAGTCAACTTATGTGTGTTGTGTACCAAATGTGAAATGGCCTAATCGTAACGCTTAATTTATAATCTTGTAGATATTAGTTGAAATTAATAAATCCTATCTTGTTGGATGAGGTAATATTTCAATATCATAAGATAATTTCCCTTTTCAATTAATAATCTGCAACTTTGTCGTAACTATACATAGATTGGCTTCGCCTTCTCCAGTTTCTTTTTTCATTCAAACAAACTCCAAATATCTCCTCTTTGGACAAAAAACGAGAGATATGGACAAGAGGCATACAAAACTAAAGAGAAAGAGGGAGAGTGTGTAACAATTATATAGTATTTTATTCACTTTTAAATATTCATACTAGTGTTGTGGTACAACTAAAAGCAATCCCTGACGAAAAAGATAAATAAATAATGGCCCACCTGTTCAATTTTAGAAGTTCTTTTCAAAAATATTATTTAAAAAGCCCGTCAGCCCAATTTTAGAAATGCAATCGAGCAAAATACTTTAAGACCAGTTTATAGTTTATAGACCACTACTAGTCTAATATTATATGGACTACGAGATTACTACTAATTTAGAATTCAAGACACTATATTCCATGAGTCTATTAGCCCTTGTTTGACAGAGAATAGATAATAGGATAAAAATTAAACTATCTTATCAAATTATGTGTTTAGTAAGAAATGTGATTAACACGTTCGCCCGTTATTAAACAATGAATCGTATCAAAATCATTATTTTAAGAGAACGACAAAATTAAAATAATCTTAATACAAAGATGGTATTAATATATACTCCCTCCGTCCCAACTAACATGAGTCACTTTATATTCAAATGGGTGGAGTATTTTAAAGAAGTGACTCATGTTAGTTGGGGCGGAGGGAGTAATTATTTGTACAAAATTAGTTATTGAATAGTTGTTTGTTGTCAGCGTCCATACCATACATGTTACAGCATTGCTTCCAAGCCGTCCTCGATGCCTCCCACTTAATTACTGCTACTGATCTTGAATTTTCAGTCCCTTTTAATTCCGAACAAATTCCTATTTATTTTATTTTTTTGAAATTTTATTTCACCTATGATCTAAACACTAGAGATAAAATAAAACTAGTAATGATGACCCTCAAATAAAAAATAATTATATCAAAAAATCCGCAAGATTAATAATACCCTTGTATAAACTTGAGCTAGGAAGAAACATAGCCAAAATTTTGCTAATCTCTAAATGCAACAATTCTTTATTATTACCATAAAAAGACAAACTCATAGCCTACACCAAGAATATATTGAGAAAAGGTCAGACGAGAAAGAGTAATTATCTTCGTCCCAAGTGACCCTACATTTTCCATAACTCCAAATATTGACCAAGAACAAGAAGCAGGAAACATGAACATTGTCTCTCAATCCAACCCACCATCATTACTCATTATAATGAAAGACAAAGGAAAAAACAAAACTGAAACAAAGCAGTATATCTAAAAATTGGTTGAAGGTACATTCTGAATATAAAAAATTCTAATTCAAAAATAATACTCTCCCTCTATCCCACTTATCTTGATACATTTTATTATTATAATACACTCAGTTGAATAAAAAATGTGCCAAGATAAATGGGACATAGAGTATTAGTTAGAATTAATACATCCAAGAGGTCCAGAAAAATAGACAGCAAATCCTAATTTTTCTTGAACATTACACCCTAAATGTGTGGTTCTGAGTATAAATCAACCTAAAACAGAAATTCAGTATATCAGGAAAAAACCGAATACTATTTTCCTGAAGGTTTTTGGAATTATATATAGCTTCTTGACAACCCAAATTATTTTATCTACATGAAACCTCAGAATTTATAGGGGCTTCTAGTTACTTAAAGAATTAAGAACGCAAAGTCGGTAATGTATCAAGAGAAGAAAACTGAGGAATTAAAAAAATAATTAATAGTGTACCCTACTTAACTAACCACATTTTCATGCATCACTGGTGACATCAATCAGTAGGTATGGATATAAAAAATGGGACGTGCATGTGTGGGGTTGGGGGCTGTATCATTCTCATGTATGTGTATAGTGTATATGCTTTTCATGATTTTGAAAGCAATCAATATACTTATACATTCAATGCCGCACTGCATGTTTTAGCAAGCAGAATTCACATATATTCCTAAAAAGTTCTAATGATCTTCTAATTCAAGTTCAATTCATCCACTTGGCTGGGAAATTAGAAACCAGACTATACGGACTCTTGTGGAGAGATTGCAATTCATAAAAAGCAGTTGCATACCAATTACCAAGAGACCGATATATTTCACCACAGCCCTCAGGGAATCGATCCGACTCTGCTTTCGGTCTTGGCTGAAACTATCTTCGATTCTTCATAGAAGCAAGGATCAGAAAACACTACATCAAAGGAGGAAATGACGAGACGCTAATCATTCTCACAGAAACTCAAAAAGAGTATGTTCATCATCAACTATCATAGTCCAAGACCGTAACTAAATGGACTGGTGATATCACGATGACTAAGTAAACCAAACTCAGACGTTCACTATGTCATGTTTCTTCTCTTATTAGATATCAAAGAAAACAATTATAGAAACAGACAAAGCAGATATCAGTTTAGAGATAACTTCATGCCAAATACATCACCTTCAAAAACAAGCACAATGTAGAATGTGCGAAATCATAATACCATCCCAGCAATCCTCAATTTCATCGAACTTACGACATCAATTACCCATCAGTAAAATGTTCCACATCAAGATATCAAAGAAATCAGGACATAATCCAAAGAGAGAAACTACAAAGCATAAAAAGTGTGGTGAAAATGACACATCCAGGGAAAAATATCCATTTTCATTGAGCTTTGTACGCGAACTTAGATATTAGATTACAAAATCTCAAATAAGATAGCATTACCAAAGTAACTACATATTGTGCAAATGCTACAGAAGGACAAAATAAAAGGGAGTCTTGAATCTAGAAAGCAATTTTGATACATTTAGTGAATACTCCTCTCCCCATTTCACACAATCCAATTCCACTAGATCGAAAAGCCGCTCGACTATGGGGAGTTTTATTACCTTTCAACCAACATAAGCACAATGTGAATCCGACGTTTTGGAGCACCACCTGAAAAATCACCATCTCCTTTCACTCCCATCATTAACCTCAAAACCCCATCCTCTACGCTGTCTAGAAGTAGAACTAAAAACTGACGACAACGAACCACTCCCACTCCTTCGACTCATCCTGGACTCAGAGCTAGAAGTAGAAGTGGAGGATCCACCTCTCCCAAAACACGCAAACAAACGATTCATGATTCTCCTCAATCCGCCCCTCTCCCTCGATATAGTACCTCTAGAACCCCAAGAAATCCTCCTCGGCACCCCATTGTTATTGAAAGCACCATCCATCTCTGTGTAAACCACCGGCAGCTCCCTCTCCCCGCCTCTCCTCCCGCCGGAAAACCTCCCCACAGCAAACCCACCACCTGGTAATCTCCATATCGTCAAACCAACCGTCTCATCATCGTTTCCTACTTCATTTGCTCTATTCCCTTCATTCAAATCCTGACCACCAATAACATTCTCGTTGTCAGTCGGCAACTCGTGTCTACACACCGGGCACGAATTTCTCAGCGACAGCCACGGCAAGATACAATCTTGATGGTATAAATGCTTGCAGGGCATCTCTCGAGCCTCTCCCCCCACCTCAAAAGCCTCTTTGCAAACCGCACAATGCGACTCTACTGCTACATGTTCCTCCGAGATATCTATAGTTGGCATTGACTCAATGGAAGCCTTCGATGCAGGCGGATTACTGTCAATTCTCCCAATCCCATTCGTTTCAATTTGAGCTAATTGATCCAGCAACCTATCGAAACCCGAACCCAGCAAGAACTCTGACATACTAGCTGGCAACGGCCGTAAACCCGATCCCGCACCGTCGTCGTAGAACAACTCAAACCCTCCTCCCGCAGCAGCTCCCCCTCCGGTGGCTCCACCGCCGCCATCATTAGGCCCTCGAAGAACAATAACTGGATTAAACGGAGACCGATCGCCCCCATTCCTGCGGCTCCTCCTCAGCCTCGGGCTCGATCCCGTAGCGGAGACCGACCCAGAACCGGTGCCCGAATCGGGCGTTCGCATCATATACATGGCGGCAGCGGGAAAGCGGCGGCGGCGAGAGTCGGAGAGCGAAGATCTAGTGGGAGTATCAATTTCCTCGACGAATCCACTGTTGCAATCTGGGCAATTGACGGAATCTTGGGTCCAAACTCTGACGAAGCGGTTGCATCTGTAGCACCAGTAGGTTGAAGACATCGATTTCTGCAGGAAAGAGTTGGAGATTCAGAAAGAAAGAATCCGACAACAGATCTGAAAGGATTGGACTCTTTCCTTCTCAAGAAATCAAGAAGCGAGAGAAAACATTGCAGGAGGAGGGCCGGAGACAGAGAGAGAGAGAAGGGGGTCGAGCTTTGAGTTACCCAGAAACAAATTGAGTAAGGGCGACGAATTGGGGATTATAGCAATGGGGTCTTGCAAGGGAATAAATTGAACAGACAGGGGCACAATTGGCATAAAATGTTGGGATGTTGCTTTTGATCAACGACTTGTACGCGGACACGTGTCAGGTTGTGGAAATTATGCTTAATCATTTGTGTTGTGCTTCCATCTTCTTTTTATTCCTCCCACTCCCAGATATTTCCATTTCTTCATGCACAAAATTAACTTCCAGCTCCCAACTAATATTTTTTACTCTATTGCCTTTACAGTAAATTAAGGTTTTCTTTCTTTCTTTTCCTTTTCTGTTTGGGGAGGGAAGAAGATTCATAGGATTTAACTCCAATTCTGCATTAATTTGAGTAAATTTTCTAATTATTTCTTCAAAACAAATATCTTTCTTGATATGTGGATCGGCACTAACATGGATATTCTAAGATATATGACGAAATTAATTCATTTATAATGTTAAATGAAAATGTGTGACGACACTTGTCATTTTAAGGTGCACTCAGACATACTTTAAACCGTTAATTAAAGTGTTACTACTATTAGTTAGTACTTAGTTATTTAGGGACAGAAAGGGAAATTGACGATAGTGAAATATGACTAAATTATGTGTTTGGCTTGGCTCTACAGTGACTGACCCATAACATAATCTCCACTAATTATTTATTGGCCACCCAACACGGCATTTATTTCTTGTACTTTTCCTTTTGTTCCATCACTAATTCACTATTCATTACAATATAATGAATTAAAGAATATTCCCTTCTAAACACTGTTTTGCCCATTTATTAAGCGATGCTGCCTGCTTTCATTATCGACCTTGCTTCATTAAGTTGCTATTATATATCAATCAATGCAGGATTAAACGCCGTTTACTGTTCTACTTGTTTTCAGTATTTTCTAATGGCTTTCCTATTAAATTTGGTTCTGCATCTCGTGATTTATCACATGATGCTTCATTTCATTATGTAGGAATTGGAATTGGAATTGTACTATGATTTTTATTTAAAAATAAACGATCAAAATAGACTACTACTCCACTATCTAGATTAGACGTCTTACCTCTTCTTTTATTGTTTGTGTCTTGTGAAACACCGCCACATCTCATCTTTATATTTATGCAATTGTTTTATCAAGAAAACTATATACGTATTAAATATTTTCATAAAATATTAATAGGTATATATATGTCCAGAAACACCATGTTTACGTTATACTCCACTTTTCTCATCAGTGAGTGAATAAAAGAGCATTTTCAGTGCAATAATTTCTGCAAAATCTGTGGCTGCAACTTTTGAAGTTCTTATTATTATTAAATACATTTATTTCAACCCATAATTGATGGGATTGCAATCGCATAGATCACGAATTGAACAATATATAATTAATTAAGGGGAAATAAAATCCTTTACCCATCATACTTGTACTATAGTACATTTTTTTTCTAGCTAACAACCTTGTCCGATGATTGAGATCGCAACGTGTTTTATAAACTGCATGCATGATGCAAGTATATAAAGATCTAACTTTGGTAGTCATTGAGAAAAGAGAAGGTGAATGGGTTAGGTCTTTATATATTTTGTAAAGAAAGTTGAGTATACTCAATGGTAAGTGAATGAATGGAAGGGGCACGAAAGCATCCTAGCTAGCAAGCAATTAATTTCACATGCTTTTATGGTGTTTGTTTCTACTTTTTGAAGCTAGCCACCTTTTCCAACCCTATTAATTATAGTCCTCTAAGTAGTAGTTTTACCAGATATGTTCAATGTTTTAGGATATTCATGTGGCTAAATTGACATCTTCGAGTAATAAGATATCCTTAATATAACTATCCCATTTTTTATATACACTATTAGGAACAACCATATGATAATATAATAATTAAATTGAAAACTTCATGTGAAGATATTAGTTCGGATTGCTTAACTCGAGCCCTATACGTACCAACACCACAAATTTGGTCTAATAAAGTGTCAAACAATACTTTCTCATAGAAGTAGTAATTTCATTACTTTTCATCACAAAAGTTTTATACTTCCTACTATAAAGTATTTTTATGGTCACTATTTTTTTTTCACACTGAAAACTTTTGTGCTTTAAAGAGTATTATTGTCTTTTGTTTTCGGTGTATGAGAGTATCTACACATTATTTTGAAATTGATGGTGATATATTAGTTTTTAGTCGATTAATAGGTTTTAAACCTAAACTTCATTTTGGTTATCATAACCTATATATAGTGCATATATCACAACTTAATAGTTTTCTAATCCACAATTCTTGATTTATCGTGATTATTCCACTCATTATATTATATGTTTTAAAATAATGTAGCCATTGTAACGAGATTCTTTATACTTTTTGGTAGGTAATCGTTTGGATTAACCACCGGGCCAGATAATGTCAAAGTTGTCAAGTTCAACTCAGACTAATTACAACTAGCTAATAATATAATTAATTAACTCGTACGAAGTCAAAACAGCATCAAACAATATGATATTAACGTGTGATGAGGGATTAAGAATATTGTTCCTCTTCCCTTGATTTGGAAAATAAAATAAAGTAAATAACTATGAAACTCCACCTAATATTTTTAAGTGCCGATTCTCCACCTAATTGTTGATTAATTAATTTAGTTGGGAAAAATATAGTGCGTGATTATATCTACAGTCTTGTAGCGGTTAGGAATGCGATTATCCTCCCCTAATTACTGTTTTTATTTGGTAGTCATACCTCTAAATTGACGAAATAATTTTATTTATGACAGATAAGCTAACTTTTCTGCTTTTATTTATTTAATTTAGGGAATTTTCGAATTCGGTTTGTATTGCTCCTAATAAGAAGGACGTTGTATTAATTAACTTGAATCAGTTTTGAAGAAAAAGTACAATGTTTGATTTAGAGAAAATAATGGAAAACTTAGAAAAAATAGTGATTTATTGCAACTATAAATAACTAATTAATAAAATTATCCAAGCTTAATTTACAATAATAGTATATTAATTAATTATAAAATATAAAAATGAGAGTAGCCCACAAGAATGGAACAATTGTCAACAACCTATCCAAGTGTGCTAACACACAGAGAAACAGCAATATAAAGTTTGGGCTTTGGGAATGGGCATAATTAGATTCTTTTGCGCTGTAACGTATTTTTATGTTTCCTAAAGATTGGTTAAGGAAAAAAGATCAATTGAAGGGAGTGATGGAGAATCAATCAATCAAAGGTTCAAAAATTAAATAGTAGCATAATGTTTTTGTGAATAAACAGACAAAGTAAAAGAATAAAGGAAAATCCGATAAGGTAATATTATGCACATGTGTGTGTCATGTCCTAATATGCCGCTTTATATTATATGGAATAGTATTTATAACTACTTCCATTTTAAAATTCGATAGATTCTGTGTAATGATTTTTTGTTGCATTCTTAATTGGTGCAGTGATCAAAATCCTTTTTTCAATTAGGGTGGCTATACAATAATACAAAACTATTCTAATTAATTAAAAATATATTTTAACTCTTGAATTTGTTTGGTATGTTATGTCCTTCTAATATAAATATTTTAAAGATACTATCTTAATTTAATTATATATATATATAATTTTAAAGAATTTTGTCATATTATAGCTTTGATTGGAAAATATATTGTTACTGTGTTTGTCAGTTGTCACTAATATTATAAATGTTGGATTGCCTCATGACTATTACACGTAATTGGAATCCGTTAAAATGCTCACTATAATTCGCTGCAAACTTTATAATCTCTCAATCCCAATATTTTCGGCTCCGTTTGATCAAAATTATGAGTGTTTTATTAATTTTTGGGGCTAAATATAACGAGACGGATGGAATATATAAATTGAATCATAAGATGTCGTAGCTATATCAAATCATACAAAAAGATGATTGAAACCGGAGCTTAAATTTGTAGAAATAACAAAACAAACGAAACAAATAAAATGTTATCACCCGTGTCGTGGCGAAACTACTGTCCTAAAAGTGATTCCCGACATATCCTTGATGCACCTGATCCCATGCGATGCATGCAGAATTATTAGATAATTAATATTTATTTCGTTCATAATTAAAAGTATAGTTTAATGAAACCTTTATAAAATTTTAAAAAATATTGTGTGGATGGATCTCACTTGAATTACTTTTTGTAATTGAGTTATGTAGTGGGTAGAATAGTTTATTTATCGAAAAAATAAAAAATAAATCTAGTAATATTTTGTACAAATTAAAATGACGTCAAAATGAGTAATATATAATTTTGTGAACTAATTATTTTTTAAATTAGATGACAATATCAAATATAAAAGTTAGAATTTGTATAATAAATGTATATGGTTAGGTTCTTAAGATAAATAAATTATATGTGATAAATGATAATAAATCTAGTCCCTCTATTTATATAAAATTAATTGTTGAGATTAATTGAATTTAATATAATCAATAATTAAAATGAATGATTGATATATTTTCTCATTTCTCACGTATGGATTATGTTGGTCCCGAAACGAGTAAATAAAGATTTTGAAATGCGGAATTTGGTGGTAAACTCGTTTTTATAAAAAATCAATCAAAATCAAACTTTCAGTGAATGAAAGATAATGAAGGAATAAATACTGAAAGCAAATGAAATAACACAGAGTTTGGTTTGCATGGTTCGGAGATAAAAACTCTTACGTCCACGAGTACTCGATGTTAGTCGAGGGTTTCCAAATTAATGGAGAATAATAGCCTTACAGTGATCAACCACAATGAGTTAGATATACAATATTATCTGATCACTTAATCTAACTTCGAACTTAATCTAAGCTAAGACTATTCTTCGGTTACAGATTTGTATCGCTAAGTAGAACACTTAGTATATGAATACTGAAAGCTTGAAGTGTTCTAACTGAAAGCTTGAAGGCTTGAGAAATAATGATAGCGATAGGGAGTTGAAAGCAGGGGTAACCGGTTGTTGTTGAAGCGTGAGAAGTGTCGGGGTATTTATAGTTCTCTCATAAAATATGACCGTTGAGAGATAAGCTTTATTTTGAATTCTTCCCGTTGGAGTAGCCGTCCTTTTTGTCAGAAATGATTACACATATAGTGTAGGTTGAACACTCAGTGGAGGCTTCAGATTAAGGACTTCAGTGCCTGAAATATGGCCTTCAATGGCCTTAAACAAGGCTTTCAGTGGCCTTAAATGCTAGCTTTCAGTGGCCTCTTTGATGTTTAGCCTTCAGTGGCTACTTTGGTGTTTAGCCTTCAGTGGCTACTTCAGTGGCCATCATTTGGATATTGGCCCTCAGCGGCATATCATTCAGTGGCCATCATTCACCTTCAGTGGGATGGCCTTGCCTTGTTATGACTAAGTGCTTTCAGTAGCACACCTTCAGTAGCCAAGGACCTTAAGTGCTTTCAGTAGCCAAGGACATTAAAGTAGCACACCTTAAGTGCTTTAAGTGTCCTTCAGTAGCCAATGACATTTAGTGCTTTCAGTAGCACACCTTCAGTGGCAATGTCAAGGCTTTCAGTAGGGAGGCCTTCAGTTGCCTGCACTACACAATCAAGTTTTAGAACCTAATCAAAACATTATAAAATATCCCAACAGATTATATATTATATTATATTATATGACCCAAAACCTATATATATATATTAAAATAAATTAAATGATTACAAAATTTTCTCATTAAACTTGTTTATAACATATCATAGATCAAATTAAAAATTTTGTGAAGACCTTTAAGATGCATATTGCATATATTTACGCGAACAAAATTTAAATACTAAAAAAATAAAAATCTACATGAAAGAGAATAAAAATAGTTATTTTTATAAACTTCCTATGAATTTATTTTTAAAATTAGTATTAGTTTTTTTTTTGTAATTAATCATGAAATTGCATGCCATTAAAATTATTTCTCATACTTTAGTTATCATATATATATATACGTGGAAGATATCAAATAAAAATGGTTATGTATGAGTTAACTAAAAATAAATCTTGACTGTTAAATATCAATGATATAGATGAAAAGATAATTTTGATATATATCTTATTTAAAATATGTAATTCTTAAAAACATGGTATATATTTATATATCTTATAAATAACATTAGATACAAAGACAACAATAAACATTTTCAAATTAATTGTAGCAAAAGTATGACTAATCGACATTACATGCACAAGTATGATATATACCACTGATGTTTATTATTATATTGTATAATTTAATTTGTTAATGTTCTAGAAAAAACACGATTATATTAATATTTTTAAAATACGAACATCAATTTATATTGAGAGTGAATAAAATTGATTATTATTTTGATCAATATTTTAATTTTTAGAAGTTAAATCAATTGATTTAAAATATGATAAAATTATACAAATGTATTCTTCAGGTGCTTCAACTGCTTCTCTACTGTACAGATAGGAGGCTGACCCCTTTATTAGAGAAAATATCCAACAATCGTAAAGAGCAATTCTTCTATACACACAACAATTTATTAACACATGTAGTGAATCAGTCTTATATGCCATTAATGCCCAAATTTAAATATAATAATAATATTATCTACAAAATACTACAATAATTGTTATATATTAAAAATATATTCCAAAATTTATTTCCAAATCTGATATATTTTGTGAATTTCATTTCAACCTTTATAGTTGATAAGCATGTTCACATGTATATTTTTTTTATTAGTAATAGGTGTTTACTATTTGAAAATAGAGACTTAAAAATAACTATAAACAAAACTGAAAAAACCATCTAATAAAAATGGTTATTTTGTAGTAATATATATATAGTCTATAGAGATAATGAAGGGTATAAAAATTTCTTACAAATGACATAAAAGATGACTTCCTTACCCCGAATGCAAGGCCCTCCGTACTCGGCGCCGGAGCTCCATTCTAGAAAGAAACCAACCAATAATTTCTGGTGCCCTTGTTTTTGGATCATCACCGCTTTTGTGTTGTTCCAGCTTTTGATTATCTCCATCACCCGCAATTCACCGCCAAGCGCCGCCGTGATCTCCGATTCCGAAAGATGCCCCTCTGGCAAAGTTTACGTCTACAATCTCCCGCCGGTATTGAACGAAGATTTAGTGCTCTACAACTGCACCGACCTACACATATGGAACGCCGAATGCGGCATGGCCGCCAACCACGGATTCGGCAACCCCGCCACCGAGCTCCACCACCTCCTACCGGAAAGCCTTTCCGATTCTTGGTTCCGCACCAACCCCTACGCCCTGGAATTGATATTCCACCGCCGCATTCTGCAGCATAAATGCAGAACCCTAGAGCCGGAATCAGCTGCGGCCTTCTACATCCCCTTCTACGTCGGACTCGCGGCGTTGAGAAACTTCTACGTTAATGACACCGCCAAGCGCGACTGGTACGACGAGGAGACCATGCGGTGGGTCCAACGGCGGAGATACTGGAAGAAATCTAACGGCTCCGATCACTTCACTACGGTAGGCCGAATCACATGGGATTTCCGGCGTGATGATTCCGACTCGGGTTGGGGCTCCAGATTTCTCATCATGCCCGAGATGAAGAGAGTGAACCGCTTCATCATAGAGAAGGCACCGTGGGACCACCAGGACATCGCTGTACCTTACCCCACCGGATTCCATCCCCAAACATCAGAAATTCTCAATAACTGGCAGCACTTGGTGCGTGAGTACAATCGCTCGAGCCTCTTCACTTTCGTGGGGAGACCTCGTCCATCCATCACTAACGACTTCCGGGGGATGTTGATGAGTTACTGCTCGAACGAGTCGTTATCGTGTCGTGTTGTAGACTGCGAGACCGCGCACTGCGTGGTTGACAGCTACGGGGTGTTGGAATCTTTCTTGGGATCGGATTTTTGCTTGCAGCCAGCAGGAGATAGTCCTACGAGGCGGTCGGTGTTCGACTGCATGATTGCCGGTTCAATCCCGGTCTTATTTTCGAAAGAAACGGCCTACAATCAATACGTGTGGTTCTTGCCGGACGAACCGGAGAGCTACTCGGTTTATATAGACCAGGAGGAAGTGAGGAACCGGAGTTCTGTGATAAAGGAAGTTTTGATGAAATATAGTAAAGAAGATATTAGAAGAAAGAGGGAGAAAGTGATTGAGACAATTCCTAGGATAATATATGGAGGTGGATCCCCTGATTTTAAGGATGCCTTTGAGATTGCTCTAGATGGAGTCCTCGAGAGGATTACGAGAAAGAGAGAATAGTCGATATATATATTGAGAAAACATGAAATACATACGATGCATGCATGTATGACATAAGTCACTCTGCGTGCATTATTTATGCACTCACATCTACATGAAATTAAATAGTCCCAGAATAAGCTAGCTACTTAGATAATTAAGTCTCCCATTTTATTATGTACCCACTTTTAAATTTTCATATGTATATTTAAAATTTTGATTGATACATTAATTCCAATGACAATATTATATGGAGGTGCATCCCCTGATTTTAAGGATGCCTTTCAATAGTAAGTATTTACTTTAATGGTAAGTAGGATTACTCACGTGGTGATACAGGAATCGTTAATTTCTGGGGTTGGAGTACTGTTGCTTGCAATACGTAGTTGATTGAGTAATTTGGACTAAGAAACAGGGTGTTGCCATTTCAGCTACCATAATTTACAAACAATCACTTATCTACAATCTTCCGTTTATTTTGGGATCAAATTCAATATACCACTTTTATATTATATTTTACAATTATATATATTTATTTTTTCCCATTAAAATAATTTACATTTTATTATCTTTTTATTAGTTTACATTTTAAATTAATTTGCCACTTGTATATAATAAATGGATCCACCATAATCAATACTCACAACTCAATTAAATATAATAAGACTCAAATTTTACTTACTACATACAATTTAAATTAAAATAATATATTAAGTGTGACACAAATTCCACTGACTACACATTTTAATATAATATTAAGGATGGAGAGAGTATTTTAATTAATATTTTTAAAAATAAAAATATGTTGTAATATAATGAATCACAATCAATATTTATTTGAAAAAAATAAAAATTATACTCCCTCCATCTCATTATTTATGACAAGTTATTTTTGGCACATGTATTAAGAAAATGATTTGTTGTGTGTAATGCGGTGAAACTCAATAAAGTAGACTAAATTTTTTAAGGAATAATAAGACAAATAAAGTATAACCTAATTTTGAATTTATAAATTCTAAAAATCAATTAAAAGTTTTATTAAATATTAAAAATAATTAATCACCATATTTGGACAAATGAGATTTAGCAAGTAGTATTACGAAATCGTATTAACTGTTTACACTATCGATATAGATAATCTTTACCATATGATCCGACAATATACTAAAATAACAAATTATGCAATGTAATAGTGGAATATATAAAATTTCGGAATAGGAAAGAGTCCAACTACCGTCAGTCTCTTTCAAACATCCTAACATACATAACGAATTTTCGCCTCATATCAAACTACAAAAATTTCCTCCTTTCTTCCCTTAATTTACCACCAATAAATTTCTTCATACCTGCGCTATGCCCCCACAATACTCGCCGGAGCTCCGGACTCGGCATAAATTACCCATTTTCTTGAATTTATCTAACCATTATTTTTGGACGATCTTCATCATCTCTTTCCTTTCCATCTCACTACTCACCATCTCCGTCTCCCTCCTTTCATCGCCCCTTTTCCCCAACAGCACCACCGCCGTCTTCGATGAGTGCTCCTCCGGCAGAGTCTACGTCTACGATCTCCCCTCCGTTTTCAACCATGACTTGTTACTACACAATTGCACCGACCTAGATCAATGGAACTGGCAATGCGGCATCTCCCCTAACCACGGCCTCGGCGCCGCCGCCGCTGATCTCCGCCGCTTCCTCCCGGAAAACCTCTCCAAATCGTGGTTCCGAACCAACCAGTTCTCCCTGGAGTTGATATTCCACCGTCGCATTCTGCAGCACAAATGCAGAACCCTAGAGGCGGAATCCGCTACAGCGTTCTACATCCCGTTCTACGCTGGACTCGCGGTGGGGAAGTACTTATTTATCAACGACACCGCCAAGCGCGACCAGCCTTGCGAGGAGGTGATGCGGTGGGTCCAACAGCACAAGCACTGGAAGAGATCCAACGGCTCCGATCACTTCACTACGCTGGGCCGAATCACATGGGATTTCCGACGCCTAACCGAATTCGGCTGGGGAGCCAAATATCTGAACACGCCCCAAATGCAGAACGTGTCGCGCTTCATCATAGAGAAGGCGACGTGGGACCCACAAGACATCGGTGTACCTTACCCCACCGGATTCCATCCCATGAACAGGAAAACCCTCAAGAATTGGCAAGACTTCGCGCGTGGATACAATCGCTCGAGCCTCTTCACATTTGTGGGGGCGGCGCGTCCATCGCAACCCAACGATTTCCGGCAGCTCTTGCTGAGTTACTGCTGGAACGAGTCCGTGGCGTGCCGCGCAGTGGACTGCGACGCGGCGCAGTGCGCTGCGGATTACTCGGTGGTACTGGAATCGTTTCTGGGGTCGGAGTTTTGCTTGCAGCCGAAAGGAGATAGTAGTACAAGGCGGTCGGTTTTCGACTGCATGGTTGCCGGTTCAGTACCGGTTTTTTTCTGGAACGATACGGCCTACGATCAATACGAGTGGTTCTTGCCGGGTGAAGCGGAGAGCTACTCGGTCTACATAGACAACGAGGAAGTGAGGAATGAGAGTTCTGTAATAGAGCAAGTTTTGATGAGGTATAGCAAAGAGGAGATTAGGAGAAAGAGGGAGAAGGTGATTGAAACAATTCCTAGGATAATATATGGAGGTGCAGGTAGATCTCCTAATTTTAGGGATGCCTTTGATATTGCCCTAGATGGACTGTTAGGGAGGATTATCCCTACTGCCAGAGACACCAATATCACATCATATATATGATTCACAAATTATGATCAGGAAAAATTTGTGAACAATGAACATGCATAAACATTTGAAACATTTGTTGATATATAATTATACTCACTTTGTCACAAAAAATATATTTCATAATTAAATTAAAAATAATAACTCTATTCAGTATATATAATTATTTAAAAATAATGTACTAAGTGGATTACAAATTTTATTCACTATACATTCTTTTTATATAAAATTAAAATTAGTGACAAATCAAAGTGTTTTGTGGAGGAAAGAAGTAAATATTAGTAAAATTAAAATTATTTATTATTTAATAATGTCTTTATTGTATTGATATAATAAAATCATGATTAGAGTTTAAGATTCATTATATATATATAAGAGAAAAAAATATATATTTAAAATTATTAATTATATGATATATTATTATATTATTAATATAATTGAAAACATTACACAATTAAGTAAATAGAAATAGGATATTTTTAAGTCGCTAAAATTTAACTATAAATAAAAGCAGCTATATTTTAGGGCGAGAAGGAAACCATTTGGAAAAGCCATCAAAAGTGAGAGACGTTAATGAACAATGATACTAACATACAAGGGTAAATTGAGGGAGTTGTGCCGGCGCGAGGGTTGGGAGCTCCCAAAATACTCCTCCGTCAATGTCGCACCCAACGAACGTCTGAGTTTCACCGCCACCGTCGATGTCAACGGCCAGCTCTTCAGCACAACGGCGTTATACAGGTACACTAAGAAGGCCAAACATTACGCCGCCAAAGTTGCTCTCGACCACTTCAACTCTCTTCTGCCATCACTTTCTGGCGAGGCCGCTACTAAATCTCCCGTTGCTGCGCCAACCACCGTCGACCCCTCTACTCTTACTGCCGTGGTTGCCAATTCTAATTTTGACACTTCTGTAGCTCCTGCCGTTGTGGCTGACCTAATTGCTCCGCCTGGTAAATTTTTCTATTTGGTATTTTCCGGTTAATGTAAATTTGAGTACACTTTTAGAAGCAATTGGTGCAATCTTATAATTCGGTTATTCAATTCTGTGGGTTCTGTAATTGCGTAGCTCCGTCGCCCGAGCATCTGACCGTTGCTCCTCCCGGTAATTATCCGTTTTTTTGGTTTATGTATATTTCCATGAGCTGCAAATGCATTAGTAGAAGTATTTGATACAATTCTTCATTGCGGATCTTCAATTTTTGTAGCTTCTGCTGTTGCCGATGCTCCACGGCCTGAGTTGCTGACCATTAGTCCAGTTGCTCCGCTTCCTGAGTTTCCAGCCGTTGATCCAGTTGCTCCGCCACCTGAGTTGCCAGTCATTCCAGTTGCTCCGCAGCCTGAGTTGCCGGCTATTGATCCAGTTCTTCCACTTGGTAATCATTTGTTTGGTATTTTCTGTTTTATGCTTACTTTTGTTTGAACTGTAGTTTCCTGAAAGCAAACTGATGCAATTCTTTGATGCGGGTGCCGGAGGTTATTGATTGAGAGTCAGAATTTGAAATATTGTTGGATATGGGTGTGATTGGTTAACTGAAACAATGTGAACTGAACTTGTTTCTTGCTGATGCTTTCTACAATTTGTTTTTCCTGTAGATTATTAGTACTCACTTATTTCACGATTATGCTGGCATGTATCTCTTGAATAATTGATGTGTCGAGTTCTGGTTTGGCCAGAGTATTCCCTCTTAATTCCTCAATATGGCTTGTGTGCTTTGAGATTTAGGTTGTTGGTAATGATTAATGCGATTTATGCGGCTATGTTCTAGTTATATGTAAGTAAAGATACACAAAAGGTGATGCAACTGTTATAT
The DNA here is from genome assembly GCA_026898415.1 of Leonotis leonurus. Classification (NCBI taxonomy): domain Eukaryota; kingdom Viridiplantae; phylum Streptophyta; class Magnoliopsida; order Lamiales; family Lamiaceae; genus Leonotis; species Leonotis leonurus. Next base: position 2,218,954 of record JAPKLX010000010.1, read on the forward strand.
GTTTCTTCTGCAAGGGCGTATTGCACAAGGGTTGCTAAAATGTCACTAACGCCTTTTCCGTCTAAGTTAGGCTTAATATTTCTGATCAGCCAGTATTGGGAGTTCTTCAACCCATTTTGAGAGTCTTTCATGTACTTATATGTTGATGGCAAACATTTCCCTATGTGAGAATTTTTCCTTATACCTTTGAGTTGAAGGGGGTTGAACACTTTCTATCACTCGGTTACACCTTTCTGTAGAATCCTTTTACAGTGCTTTCTCCAGTAATAAATGTTACCTCATCCTTTTATGATTAGGGTTGTCCTTGTGGAATTTGTGAATTTAAGATGCATAGATACACAAGGTGTATTAGTGCTAAACTATTATCCCCTTTTCAACCCATAAAAGAGTCAACTTGTGTGACACTTTATCTTTCACTATTTTCTCTCTCCCACAGATTTGATGCACATTTACCAGAGAAAGCTAAAGCAATATATCAGTAGAGAAAATCTTGCCGACCCTGTGTATACTACTGAAAATGTAGGCCCTCCCTCCGCTCGCCGTTACAAGTCAACAGTTGCTGTTGGTGGAAAATCATATCAAACAATGGATTGTTTCTCCACTGTTAAGGAAGCTGAAAAAAATGCTGCTAAAGTTGCTTGTGAGGCATTGTCTGTGAAGTTAAATCTAGAGGCTAGCACTAAGTAACACAACTTTCTTGTTTTTATGATTTATATGTATTAGTGTCTCTTATTTACTAGTCACTCTTTTTAAATTTGATGTGACATCAGGAAGCAGGCTTATACAAAAGTATGCTGCATACATTTTGCATAAAAAGGGGTCTTCCTGTTCCGTCATTTGATACAACTAGCTCAGGATCTCACAACCCTGTTCGTATCTCCACTGTCAAGATAGGAGAACGTACTTTCCGAGGGGCTGAAGCAACAAACAAGAAGCAGGCAGAGATGTTCGCTGCTAGACTTGCTTTCTGCACTCTTGTAAAGGGTAAAAGGCTAACAACTTGTTTTTTGTTTGCATAAATTACAAGACGACTTCTTTGATACACTAGATGTATAATTAAACCTCCAAAACAAACCACAATGGTCTTGATTCAAAGCTAAACCATGTTATATATTGTCGACATGGTCATAATCTGGAAAGATGCAGAACATGTAGTACAATTGTTTATATTTCAAGCATGAAATGTTAATTAAAAATAATAGAAGAGGGATTTGCTTTAACTATTTTTTCTGCCTTAGCTGGTTTCTTATATATAATCAATCATAGTTCCTTACAATAGGAAAAGTATTAACGAATAGGAGAATTATGAGTTTCTAATTCACTTATACCAATGAACTTGGCTTCATAATTATGAGTACATGTGATCTTACTTATCTTGAAGTTTTGGGCCCAACGTAGTTGCTTAGTGATACAAAATAGCAAACTTTTTTCCCTTTGGGCAGGGAAGATGGTATGCGAGTGTGTGTAATTTGGTTTCCAAATAATTTATTCAGTAGCACAGAAGTTGGAAAATGTCTTAAGTCTCTCTCATCTATTTTTGCAGAGTATCCAGCTAAAAATAATCGAGGCCCAAGAGATGAAGGTGATGTTTATAAACTTCCAATATTCTTATTAATTACTATATGTGGCTCGAACATTTAAAAATGAATGCTTCTGACAGTTTCTGGTTGCATGTTCAAGGCAATCAAACTTCATTTGTGAATGTTTCTGTCTCTTTTTCCTCATTCCTTAAAATTTACATATCTCAGACATTTCTTTATATGTTGGTGATAATTTGTAAGTTGTTACTCGTGGAAATTGTGCAGACGATCATTTACATGCTAAAAGAATTAAGCCTTCAAATGTGGCAGACGCAGAGAATCCATTCACTCTTCCTGCTGTTGTCGAGCCAATTATCAGATGCAAGCCCTCGTTTCAGTTCACATTTAAGACTGTGGTATACCCACGAGATTCAAACCTTCCAATACCTGAAGGCGCCACCATGATGCCATTTAGCGATGATGAGTGGGTCGCTTATAAAATCGACAAGGCCCAGACACCGGAGGTGTAAATGTAGCGGCTTAGCATAAACTCTGGTTTAGGTTTTTAGTCACTTGTATTTCAGTTTGAATTCTTAACTACAATGCAATGCTAGCTTCAAATTGACAAATTTGGAATGAAAATGAAAATTTTTGGTTAATAATGTAGCAACTATTGATACTTAAGTTCTTGAAAAAGAAAGGGTTATATATAAATTGGAATATATGTAAAGAGGATATGGCTTAAACAAGTTGATTTGCTCTAACTTGAGAAGGTAGAAATGCTTTACAAGCAAAAAAGAATTTATGAGAATAAACACTTGTTTCGTCTAATCTTCTTGTTTTAATTCCATATGAAAACATTTATACTACTGAGATCACCATCGTTGCTTGCGCCTCAAATAAAACTTGTTTCCAATTTAAGTAATTGGCAGTTTAACAATTAAAGTAATCTTCTAGTTTTATTTCATTGTTAAACTGCTATAACTTTAATTATTGAATGTTCAACAAACAGAACGATCAAAAAAGAATGCTAACTAAGCATCAATTCGTAAAACATATATAATTATAATTGGGGCAACATATTTGTTAGTTGAAAACGAGAAGGAGAGAAAATAACTAACTAACAACCAAACTTATTATTTTAGCAATATTTAACTGTAAGGGGTTTGTTATCTGAATTTATAGATTTATATAATGTATATTTCCTTCAAAACTAACGATATCTAATTAAGAAATCGTTTCCTTATTTATACGATCATATAGTACAATATTTGTCTTGAATTAAGATTCTATTTTTTATATATAGCTAGCAGAAACATAGATTTTATTTCTTATAATAACTAGTTTTCTAGTCTTTGCAAGTTTCTAGATAAAGAAACTTGGGCGTGAAGCAGCTTTTAGGATGATTTCTTAATCCTTAAATTTCTAACCTACCTAGACTCCAAGTTGGAGCAAATTTTCGATTTACATTCACAATCAAATATTTCTTCTCAACTTGATCAAAGTTGAGAGGTTTTTCTTAGCTACCTTCATCTCCAAATATTCTCACTTCAAAATTTTGAATTAAAGCATACAACATTGTATAAAATTTTCATTTGTGTGTCTAGCTAACGAGGTTATTATATAAAACAAACACACCAACACACTCTGCAGGCTCGCAGCTGCCTTACATAAACAAATTTAAAATAAAAATAGCTATTTCTTGGTTATAATGTTACAATTAGAACATCACTACTGTGATCCCATCAGATTAATTGAACTGATATATATATATATTTTGGAATAATCAAATTCAAAAATTGCAAACAATCTTTTACGTGAGGGAGTTTACAATATTAATATTAGATATCGATTTCCACAGCAGCATACATTGATTGAGTTAGGAACTCATAGTATATCTAAATTTGGATATAAGTAACCTATCAAAATTATCCAATCCTAACTAATGTCCCACTTCAATCAGCTTAGAGAGGTTCATGTATTGGTTAGCATCTAATTCATGTAGTAATCCACATTATTACAACAACACACCAATTTGTATAAATCCCTCTATCAAAGAGGCTGATCACCATAAAAGACTAATAAAAAGGAAATCTTATATTAAATTTGAAGATTATCTCACTTTTGCATCACACTTACAAAGCAGGCCATAAAGAGATGAACACGTGGATGGAGAAATAATAAAACCTTAACAAGAAATAGTATTAAGTAACATGAAAATTTCGAATTGAAGCTCTAAATTAGCTGACCGAAGAGATAATGATATACTTATATATATATATATTTAATTATTTACATAATATTAAGTGTAAATTAACATCTCATAATCTAGAGTTAATTAATGAATGAATATCCTTCTTCACTAACGTGGAGCATCCAAGAATCACTATTTGCCTAAATGCCTGTTTTTATATTTCCATTCCACAATTAGTATTCAAAATCTACGGCTGCCTGCATTAGTACGTGACCTAATTTTGATACAACCAAATTTTGGGTGTACACGTGGACCCTCAAAATATAAAGATTTTACATTCTGACCAAAGTTGTTGAGCTTTACGTTATCAATAAGAGAAAACTAATCCGAAAAGAAAAAAGACAAGGAAACAAGTTGTGTATATAAATAAGACTACATGCAAAATAGTTTGTTGTGAATTGATAAACAGACTTCTCTTTCTATTACACCATAGTCGTATCCACCTTCATCTAATTATCCTCAAATATTCAAACCCCTTCTTCTCCTTAACCCAATCAAATCAAAAAAATTCAACTACTCAAACTTGTTAGCATTTCTAAAACTAAAATTTAGGGTAATATCATAAGTGATGGAGTCTGTGGTTGCAGAACTGGAAGGGACACTTTTGAAGGAGGGTGATGTGTTTTCTTACTTCATGTTGATAGCGTTCGAGGCTTCGGGGCTTATTCGTTTCGCGTTGCTACTGGCCTTATGGCCGGTGATTCGCCTTCTTGAGGCAATAGGGAGAGGGGATTTGGGCCTAAAGCTCACTATCTTTGCAGCCACGGCCGGAGTTCCCTTCTCGGAGATTGAAGCCGTGGCGAGAGCCGTTTTGCCCAAGTTCTACTTGGATGACGTTGATATGGAGGCTTGGAGAATTTTTAGCACGTGCCATAAACGAGTCGTCGTGACCAAAATGCCGAGGATCATGGTGGAGAGGTTCGTGAAGGAGCATCTGCGTGCAGATGAGGTGGTTGGCTTAGAACTATGCATGAATCGATTTGGATATGCCACTGGTTTTGTTAAAGAAGATATTGCTTCTTTTTATAAGAGGGTTGCCTCCTTGTTTGGTGATGAAGAACCTAGCTTGGGCCTTGGAAGGCCTGATTCTATTTGTGCCTCATTCTTTCTGCCATTGTGTAAGGTACGTGTGGCTAAGAAAACCTAGTTTTGATCTTCTTTGTTTCCTCTTAGAAATTTGTTTGTTTTGGAGTAATAGCTTAGATTTTAAACATAAAATTGCATGCTTTGGTGATAGAATTGATAAGGAAATATTTTTATTATTGAGATTAAGTCTATAAATATTAAATTTATTGAAAAGTCTAATTAAACCGTTGGGGTTGGAACAGGAACAATGCCACCCACTCCTAACTACCACCAAAAAGCACCACCACCACATCGCCCCGCCACTGCCGGTGATCTTCCACGACGGACGGCTGGCGAAGCGGCCGACCCCGGGTACCGCACTCCTCATCCTTCTGTGGATCCCCATCGGAGTCGTCCTCGCCGCCCTCCGCATCGGCCTCGGCATCCTCCTCCCCATGCGGGCCGCGAGCCGAGTGGCACCCCTCCTCGGGGCGCGCGTGGTGGTCCGCGGCACTCCTCCGCCTCCGGCGTCAGCCTCCACTTCGGGAGTCCTCTTCGTGTGTACCCACCGCACCCTGATGGACCCGGTTGTCCTCTCCGCCGTGCTCCGCCGCCGCATCCCGGCCGTGACCTACTCCATCTCCCGCCTCTCGGAGATCCTCTCCCCGATCCCCACCGTGCGCCTCACGCGCATCCGCGACGTCGACGCGCGCGAGATCAAGCGCCAGCTGGCCAGCGGCGACCTGGCCGTATGCCCCGAGGGGACCACCTGCCGCGAGCCCTTCCTCCTCCGCTTCAGCGCCCTATTCGCCGAACTCACCGACAAGATTGTGCCCGTGGCCATGAACTATAGGGTGGGGCTCTTCCACGCCACCACGGCCAGAGGGTGGAAGGCCATGGACCCCATCTTCTTCTTCATGAACCCCAGGCCCATCTACGAGGTCACCTTCCTGAACCAGTTGCCGGCGGAGGCCACCTGCGCCGCCGGGAAGAGCCCCCATGATGTCGCCAACTACGTGCAGAGGATTCTCGCGACGACGCTGGGCTTTGAGTGTACCAACTTCACGAGGAAGGATAAGTACAGAGTTCTCGCCGGAAATGATGGAATCGTCGCCGATCGGAGCTCCAGCCGCGCCGCTCAAGTGCTTGACGCTTTGAAGAAGATGGTGGCAAATTTCATGCTTCACTAGTCGTACTGCTGTGAATTTTTATTTATTTTTATTTTTGTTTTGTACAATTAATAATTCTTTTTGTTTGTCTGGGGGTGGATGGTGCTAGCTAGGGAGCTTCTGTTTGTTTTCTTTTGTTTTTTTTCCGAATTTTTTTGTTCGAAGGATATTTTTTCTTCCTTTTTTCCCTTGAAGTGTTGATCAATAATGAATTGGGTTTGTTTAGAGAATGATATATGTGTATATTTAGTTATTCTGATTTTCTTTGTAATGATCACGATTTGCTTATTAGTGTAATATATGTGTATATACCATATATATTGAAGTGGTTTTGCTGTCCTAGTATTATGCAAAAAAACCCTCTTAGAATTGTTTAGTTGGGTATGTAGTTCTGAATTCAGTACGAGATGAGTAATTTACCTTGATTTCAACCATATATAACTGTTACTGTTTCATTAACGTCAACACTCCTACAATCGTTTAGTATTTCACATAAATCGCAAAAGGTTGCTATGGTGTAGTGGTTATCACGTTTGCTTTACACGCAAAAGGTCCCCAGTTCGATCCTGGGTAGCAACAAATACTTTTATTCTTTTATTTTTTACAAAATTAATTCTAAAAAGGTTAATGTCTTTTATTTTCCTAGCAAATCCTTTATAATTTATATGATTACCAGACGAAGTACTGAACTTACAAATTTATTTTATCCTACAAATTAGTAGTATTACAAGATTGTACACAGTACAACAAAAGTTTTAAGCAATCTTTTTAATTACTTAAATTAAATCTTAACTAATTATAAAATAGATTCCGCATTGTCTATATATGCCAATAGTGAAATATATACTCAAATATCATGTTTCTATCCTGGAATTTTATTTTATTTTTTTGGTGAAGGGTGATGGGGATATTTTAGTGATATTATTTGTTGCTTAAAATTATTGCACAGCAAGAGTAGATCTATCGGAAAGCACACCAATTGTTGCAATCCAAGTTCATTGCCAAAACCAATAAATTGGATCACTAAACATATTTCTTCTTATTAATTTTTAAAAGTATTTATTAATCCAAAAGCGATGAATAAAAGTCATAGTAGTCCAGTTTTCATTATTTTCCTTGTTGAGATCCTCAAACTAAGTACACTAACACAAGTTGATTTTTCTATTACATGTCTACGTCAGGTTATTATTGCCTAATTTTTTTTACATATAAATGAAAAAAATGATGTAAAATATAAACACATGATGAGATTTATAAAAAAAATAAATGTTTGGTTATTTTTGAAACAAGAACTTGCAAATTTTGAATCTGAGATGGAGTGGCACATAAGCTAAATAAAAGAATAAGAAAGTAGAGCTCATAAGCTATTTGAGAAACTAAATAAAACATAAAAAGTAGAAAAGTGAAGCGCATTTGTGGCAACATATAATAATATTAAAAAAAGCTCTCCACATTGTACCCTTTTTTCCACGAAACAAGAGTGAGCGCGAAAAAACGGCAGTGTGGCAATTAACCGTCTTCTCCCTCTCTCTCCATTTACCTCCATAAATCTCTACCTTTATCACCTCCCAAATTCCATTCCAACTCAAAGCAGCATGCCTACTTCAATCCTATACTTCTCCTCCCTCCTATTTCTCTTCACGCTCTTCTTCTCCACCGGTGGGTTCAATCTTCTCATGATATAATGTCAGCCACCAACCATGTAATATTCTTTGTTTATTTTGTAACATATTATCTCTCTGTTGTTATTATTGCAGAAGGAACTGAACTGATAGTGGTGAACAACTGCAAGGAAGAAATCTGGCCGGCCATACTGGGAAACTCCGGTCACGAAACCCTAAAAGAAGGGGGTTTCGGCCTCCGCAGCGGGCAGCAGCTGGTGGTGGAGACTCCCAAGTGGTGGTCGGGAAGGATGTGGGCCCGCAGCGGGTGCTGCTTCGACGAAGCGGGAAGGGGGCCGTGCCTGACCGGCGACTGCGGCGGGCAACTCCGGTGCATGGGGGCGGGGGGTCAGCCCCCCCGCGACGGTGGTGGAGATGACGCTGGGCAGCCCCAGGAATCCAATGCACTACTACGACGTGAGCCTGGTGGACGGGTTTAACCTGCCCGTGTCGATGATCCCGGTGGGAGGCGGCGGGGGGTGCGGCGTGGCGGCGTGCGAGGCGGACGTGAACGCGTGCTGCCCGGAGGGGCTGACGGTGAGGGGGGGCGGGCAGGTGGTGGGGTGCAAGAGCGGGTGCTTGGGGGTGGGTGGAGACAAGTATTGCTGCACGGGGGAGTATGGCAACTCCTTCATGTGTAAACCTACTGCCTACTCCATGTTGTTTAAGGATATTTGTCCTAGAGCTTTTACTTATGCCTTTGATCAACCTACTGCCCTCAAGAGCTGTACTGCTTCTAGGTATTTGATTTCCTTTTGCCCTCCTAATTAATTCATTCAGGACACCACCCAACCCCACCCCACTTTAATTTCTTTTATTTTTGTTCGATTCTACATTTGATTTTGAGTTTTGAATAGCACTTGTATCTTGGTTTCTTGCAAGAATGTTGAATTTATTTCAGTTGTTATGAGTGATGCTTTTCTTACGGTGGTGATGCATGATTTTCTTTGTAATTCGAGCATTATCGATTTATCATACTAGCTAGTAATATCAAAAGGTACTGTTTAATTCATGTTTGATAACAATTTGCCATACAAAGTTTTTTATATTAGTACATACAATTCAAGTTCATGTGTCATGAATATTATTAAATCATTTTCGAACCCAAACATGAATCACATTGATAATTAGCATTAAGAAACGACCCAAAAGGCATATCCGGACCCATAAATACTATGCCCTGCACAAAAGTAATAACAAGGAAAACGAAAGTGATTTCATAAATTATTAAAAGAAAAAAAGTTATAAAGGGAAAGCAAAGAATAGAGGTACAAATACCGATAAGTAAATATCATATCCGGACCCATAAATCCCCAACCTACCTTTTACACGTGAAAGTTAAAGTGTGCGGATAAAATAATTAAAATTTTGAATGATCATATGTATGTAAAGCTAAATTAATAATTGAGAAAAAGAAATATGGACTTACATGATAGTATCTGTATAGTAATACATAACTGTAGAGCAAAAACTTAAGAGTCTTGGCTTCACCCTCTATATATACGACACAACTCGATCTCCTTGCTTCATCATCTGTCTTCTTATACTATTCGTTTTCACCAAATTACATAGCAAATGCCTAATAGTAATAGATATAATGCTTTCCTACTCTTATCCCTCCATTTCTTCAAATCCTTCTTAACTACATGTTAGTTTATCTTCTTGCTTTAATATTTATTTAATTAATTTCCAATTCATTTAGTCCCAATAAGTTCAGTGAAAATCTTTGTTCTCAGTCATATGATTAATTCAATCGTTTTCTTGACTTCAGATGCTACTCCGCACTCAACTCACGATCTCATAATCGTGAACAACTGCACGCACCACATTTGGCCGGCGTTCCTCGGAAACACCGGTCATGCAGCCCTCCATGGCGGCGGCTTCCACCTCCACCGCGGCCACCACAAGGCGGTGAAGGCCCCCGAGTGGTGGTCAGGCCGGATGTGGGCCCGCCAGGGCTGCCGCTTCAACCACACGGGCCACGGCCTGTGCCTCACTGGTGACTGCAACGGCCAGCTCCGCTGCATGGGCGTCGGAGAGAAACCTCCAGCCACCGTGATCGAGCTGACACTCGGCACTCGCGTCAGCCCCATCCATTTTTACGATGTCAGCATCGTCGACGGCTTCAACCTCCCGGTGTCGGTCGTGCCAATGGGCGGCGGTGCTGCCTGCCGTGTGGCGGCGTGCGAGGCTGACTTGAACGAGTGCTGCCCGAATAATCTGGTGGTGCGGCGGCGCGGCCAGGTAGTGGGGTGCAAGAGCGCGTGCTTGGGAATGGGAGATGATGAGTACTGCTGCAAGGGCAAATATGGAAGCCCAAAGACATGCAAACCTTCTGCTTATTCGAGGTTTTTTAAGGATCTTTGTCCAAAGGCTTCTACTTATGCCTTTGATGAGCCTACTGCTCTCGACACTTGTATTGCAAACAACTATGTCATCACCTTTTGCCCTTCACGTTGAGGGAGCGGGGACAGAATCGTGATGAGGAATTTGTTTGAATATTTAGTGTTGTAGATTTGAATGTTTGGTGATTCTAGTAGTGTTTCTTGTTTTTGTTGTTTCTTATTGGCTCTGTTTGAAGGGTGGCTGTGTTATCTTATCTACTAAGATTGATCAGATTTAATTAGGTGATGCTCTTTTAATGAAGTGCCATTGTATTTTAAGCTAGTTAGAATTGATATTGAAGCTACTATTGCCATATTCCACAATTTCGGTATCAATTTTGTAATGGTTTTTTAAAAGTAGTGTATTGATCTTTTTGTTGAGATAAATAGTTTGCAATCATTTAATAAAATATGAAATACTATGATATATATTATATAGTATTGCTATATTACATCGTGATTCATGCGCAATATATATAGTACTCTCCAATAATATAACTATGTGATGCTCTTTTGTGGCAAACCTCTTTTTATGTCTTTTCTCTCTATTTCACAGCTTGTTCTTTTACTTTCGAAAATGTTTGACAGCATTCGTTTTTTGTTTTGGATGAGTGATTTTATAACTAATTAAAAGTTAGGTTTGAATATAGTTTGTGATAAAAAGAGATTAAAACAAAGTAAATGATTGAAGGATGGTATAAAGTAAAATATGTTTGGAGTGATTATGTTAAATAGTTGAGAAATCAGAAAAGCATGGTAGTCCACTTTTTTCTCCACTCAAATAGCTAGCTTTTGTCAGTGCCAAGCCAAGTGCCAAAATACCTCCTAAAATGAAATTTAAAAAAAGAATTTATAACATTGATTTTCATGTGTCCAATACTTTAAATCATATCTTCATCAAGGAAATATCTATGAAGGTCATTCATAGTGATCGATTTTCTAGTGCGTGAGTATTAAGGGGAGACATTGCCTACATGTTGGGGATGCACCATATTAGTATGTGATTTTTCAGTGATAGTGAATTCTTACAACAGATCTAAAGTGAGTTAGGGGCACAGAATAGCCAGCAGCATTTTCTCATTCTAAAATTGGCAAGGCAAAACCTAACATAAACATTTGAAACAGGCAGGCATAGAAGAGAGGACTATATATTCTCATGGTGCTTGCCCAGAAATCTAATAAAATCTTACACTTTATTTCAATCTTATACATACTAATTTTGAAGCTATCATTACCAGCTGAGATATTGCTGAGATCTGGCTTTATTAATTTGGGACCGCAGCATAAATTGCGGTTAATATAAGCATGATACGAATACCTGGTTTAAAATACTCACAAACATCGTTTGAAAATCACACAATTCATGTTAGTTTAGTTATAGCACAAATGCACAATGAAATACATATGAGATCTTATTATCCTTCACAGTTCTTACTATAACTTTTCATCTTTATGCAGTGTGTATAAACAATAATCGATGAGTCTGATCGTGTCAGAATTGACATGCAACATAAGAGATCTAATACAGCTAACTAAAGAATATCAATATATTGCTTTACATAGATACAATCGTCTATGCATTCCGTTCCCATAATACCTAGTACTGAGCTAAGGATCAAGACTCACAAGTCATAAGCACAACATATCAAACAAGATCGAAACACCAAAACTTCTGAATGAAAGCTCAGATACACTAATGAAAAGACTGAAAGTGATCCAACAAAAATCATGAATATATTTGTATCGAATATCAGTTTGCTTAAGCTGCACATTGAAAATATTGCCCCATCGGAGGCCCCTGTCTTGTAAGTACAAACCAAGGCAGTTCTGCTTTCTACCAGCATTAAATATAACAATCAAATGCTAATGTATACATGATCAGACATACCAGAGTGTAAAGAATATGATTCATCTACCCGTTTCAACACCACGTCACCACCGTACCTGAACTTACAGACCATACCTCATCAGAAAGCATATTGTGGTGATGACCTTGAAGCCATACTAGCAACCTGAGCCTGCATTTGAACAGCCCTGACCTTCGAAGCTGTAGCACGATGAAAGAACTGGTCCCGCGATAAAAGCCTCACAGTCCTCAAGTACTGATCAAAGGGTATCGCCCCTTCTTGAACGGCCTTATCCAATGCATATATAGTATCCTCCAATGCCATATCCATTGCCGTGCTATCCAACATCTGCTTTGACAATACATCGCATGGCTCGAATGCCTCATCTATATCAACACTGTCAACCTTATTGCCCTCCAATTTCCCTTCATTATCCCTCAACCATCCCTCCAAAACATCGGTATTCATCAAAACCATCTGCAGCTGCTGCTCCAACGCTTCCTTTTCGTCCTGCATTTCCTTCACCCCATGCCTCAGCTCCTCCTCGCGCCTCCGCAGCACTGCCTGCGCGCCAAACATACCTTCCATCTGTCCCTCGCTCCCCTTCCTCATCTCCCTTATATCACCATTCAAATTCTCCACGAGCTTATTAATCGCATTCCTCCTGTACACCTCGGCCGGATCCTCCATCCTGCCACTCCCATACGGCGGAGGTGGAGTTGGCGAGGGTGAATACTCCCTAGGCGGTATCGCCGGTCGCGCCGCCGGAGATCCCAGGGAAGACGACGAATTCATGCTAGTGTAGCCAGAATTCAAATTAGGATTAGGGTTGGGGTTAGGGCTCGATGGCTTACGCTGCGAGTAGAGCGGCGGGTCGCGTGCAAAGAAGTGGCTGAGATTCCGCGCCAATTCGATCAGATTGGAGGAGGGGAACAACCAGGAGTGGATATAAGGAATGGAGACAACGCCGTTGGGGGAGACGAAGGGGTGGGGGCGCTTGATGATCATGTCGCGCGTGGGGTTGACGAATACGAGGGGGGCGTGGCGGGGGTAGGACTCCATCAGCCAAATGATGCAAGGGATGTTGTAAGTGACGCCCTGAAACGACATCGGAACGGTGCCGTCCGCTTGCAGGAGGTTGACGGTACGGCCATCGTTGTGGGTGAAGACGGCGGTCTTGGGCTGCAAGGAGGGGTACGCCTCCACGAGCTGCATCAGATGCTGCCGGATGTGCCACTTCATGTCCTCGGCGTACGGCAGCGCCGCCGGCCCCCGCTGCGAGAGGACGCTGTTCAGGAATTGCTGCGTGTATTGGGCCATGAGATTTGATCAGTAGCGCGTGCTCGATTTTGAGGCGAATTTGTAGATCTCGAGGGCTGCGGTAAACATCCAGGAATTTGCAGAGAAGAAGAAATAGAGATGACGACTGGGTTTTTGTTAATTTGATTTGATTTTGGTTAAGGGGAATAAATCTATGTGTTAACAGCGAAATATACCCAATATGCAAGAAGGATATGTAGAAAATACCCAAAGCCAAATGTATATATGAAAACTACCCACTTTATTGAATTTTGTGTAAAATTCTTTACCTTTTCCTTTTACCGAGACATTTAAGTTAGTTATATTTCAAATGATAGTTTCATTATTACCAATACTATTCTTCATAAATTTATCTCTTTAAAAATCACAACAATTTCTCTCTCGACAAATTGCGTGAAGACATCAAATTGAAGACATTTATCAGACAATAATCAGGTAATAACCTTATATTAGCCATTTTATTTGGTAGAATATCAATACCGCCCACAAAAGTACATCTACCGCAGCTACACCGAACGGGCGGTATTTCGAACCGTAACACTTTTGTGGGCGGTATTTACGTATTTACACATTATATATGTTGTGCTTTCGAAAAACATCAATACCGCCCACAAAAGTCCATCTACCGCCGCTACATCGAACGGGCGGTATTTCGAACCGTAAGACTTTTGTGGGCGGTATTTACGTTTTTACACATTATATATGATGTACTTTTGGAAAACATCAATACCGCCCACAAAAGTACATCTACCGCTGCTACATCGAACGGGCGGTATTTCGAACCGTAACACTTTTGTGGGCGGTATTGACATTTCTGTGTAGGTAATTGCATTCCAAACTTGATTATGTCACTACCGTACAGAAATATCTAACTATGACATCTGGTTTCTTACTAAAATCATTATTTATTTGTATATAAAGCATGTATACCTGTATTTGAAATCACAAAAATATAATTACATATTTGAAATCACAAAAATATACTTGTATTTATGGAATTAATACTGCCCGAACAAATACCGCGGGAAGCATCTACACATGTGAATGATATTCCATGGTAGATGTTATACATTGAGCAAAAGCATGATATAATTACATATTTGAAATCACAAAAATATACTTGTTATTATGGGACTAACACCGCACGAAGAAATACCGCGGAAAGCATCTACCGCGATGACAACACACTCGCGGTAGATGCTCCATTTCGGGCGGTATTGATATATTTAGATTCCTAACAACATTCTAAGCTATATAACATAAATAACGCACGTAAATAAGGCATGTAGGCAAATACCGTGAGGATTACATGTCACGGTAGTTAGGAGAATTCGTGCGGTAGATAGATAGTTAAGATAATGTGATTTTTATGAGTCCAAATATGTATATAAAGCGTGTATATCTATATGTCCTTTGGTATTTCTTCGTCGGAATCCATGGAGAGGCGGCGGCGAGCTCAAGCACCTGTGCTTCGTCTGCAGCGTCGAGATGGTGTAGTTGCTTGTGTTGCGCGTCTGCAGCGAGAAGAGGTGGTGGTGGTCTTGGTGTTGGATGATGAACGGAGGTGGAGATGGTGGCGGCATCGTGGAGTGGCGTGGAGATGATGGTGGATGCGGTAGGAAGGGGAGATAACGGTAGGGAGGGAGGGAGAAGAACAGTAAATTCAAAATGATAAAAATAAATGGTAAATGGGTAAAAGGGGGTAGAGGTAGGTGTATTGAAAATTGAAAAAGTAGAAACATAATAATTAGGGTATAAAAGTGGGTAATTTTCATATATATAGTTAGGAATGGGTATTTTTTACATTACGTTTTTTAAGAATGAGTAATTTAAATTTTCTCCCTAAATCTATAGTAAAAAATAATAAATTAATTAATTATCTTTTCTTAAATCAAATTTGAGTGAAAAATCCTTGTGTCTAGCTTAGTAATGATAAGTTGGAAACTTTAATTAGCACAGTGACTTAGCTGTTAGAACAAACAATCTTAATAGTAAATGGTCTACTATAATTATACTAATCCAACTAGAAATAAAATTAAGAAAATGGTTTCTTGACTTGCTTGAGTTGCATTGCAAACTAATTTTTAACCACTTGTTGAATAAATAATTCTTGACTTTATGCAATAATGCCTGATTTATGTTATCAATATTTAAAAAATAGTAATTACTTGATTAGCGAAACCTTAACAAAGGAGCTAATGCGTGTGTATTTGGGCAAATTGTAGGTTTGGATTAATAAAAGTCAATATGCCAAAAACTTCTCAAAAAACAATAGAAAGAACAAATAATTGACTTGCCGTGAAATTGAACGTTACAAGCCATTTTAAGCCTCACGCATTGGAATTGCCGTGGAGGAACACAATGAAATGTGCTAGATGCTTCTACTAATATGTTATTTAAAAAAATTCAATATTATAAAAAAATATATATATAAAAAGAATTTAATATTTCCATTTAATATTTAATTATTAAATTAAAATTATTTATTTTATAATGTACGATGACCGACGGAAGAGCTACGTATAACGCCATTTAAAATAAAGTAAAAGTTATACTTTTTTCAGCAATTATCAATAGAGCTGGTAAAATGGGCCCGCCCATGATACTCGGGGTTTGGATTGATTTGGGCTCAAAAAATTAAAGTCCAAAAAAAATCGGGCCTAAGAAGCTCGCCAAAAAATAACCTCGGGCCGATTGGATTTTGGGCTAAAAAATCTGTAGTTTTTGGGCTAAGAAGTCCACCCAATATGATGAACTCATGGAACAAATGGTCTTCAAAGCACAAATTGTTTGTTTGGAGATTGTTATCTACTTTTAATTATGATCATGATATTTATATTTTGTATATTTTTTATGAACTCATGGACGAATAAATTTGAAATATCTAATTATGTTTATTTTGGAATTATTATGTACTATATATTATGGTTATATGATATTTATATTCTTATGACTTTAACTTTTTCAATTTTTTTATTTAGAATGTTATTACTATTTAAATATTTTAATTGCAAATTTTCATCGTGTTTTTCTTTTATTTCGAATAAACTGAAATTAGTATTACAGAAGGTCCGCCCAAGGTAAAACCCGCCCGCCCGAGATTGGGTTGAGCTTCATATCTTAAAGCCCGAAAATATTTGGACGGACTTTAAATTTACAAAAGCACGTTGGGCCGGCCCGACCCGCTACTTTTGCCAGCTCTAACTATCACCCAACAAGTTCGTAGTTTTATTCGGTCATAATATTAAAGACAATTTTCCAAAGAAAATATAGTTAATTACTCATTCTATCAATAATTAAATACTTAATTTTACGACATTAATAACTAATATTGGTATTAATTAAATGTAATGTATAAATCATAGATTCATAATAGTCTCAATGTTATATATAAATTCAGAATCTTAACCCCACTAAAATAATAATAATATATACTATCCATTACATTTTATTAGATTTATTTATTTTAAATGAAATTATAAATAAAATAATGTTCAATAAGTTGCTTTATATTAATAATTATATATTTTTTCCAGATTATATATTAACAACTTAATTAAAAGTTTAATTTATTTTTTATAATAAGATTCTTAAAATATTGATGGTAATGAAATAAGATGGAAAAAGTAATAGAGATATTAAAGAAAATAGAGACGAGAAGGAAAAAAAAAGGTAAAAATAACTCAAAACTCGTTGAGAACGACGTGGCTCAGTAATCGGTATCCCGACCGGCTCCTTACCATTCTATTTATGCGGAAAACTATAAATTATAACACAAAAAACCTAATCCCTCTAACTCGGTTCTCTCCTAATTCCAAATCTCGATTCGATTCAACAAAAAGGGGGAGTATTTCTCTTATCGAATTCAAGTAAGTTGTAGAGACCCATTTCCCTTCTTCTTCTTCTTTTTAATTCCTGTAATTTCTGTGATTGTACTGTTCTATAGCTGTTATGACATTTTCATGTTTCAGAACTCGTTTCGTTTCTTGAATTTTAGAATGTATGCAATTGGCAAATTAATATGAAAACTAACGGAAGTACTCGAACCCATCTGCTCCTCTTTCCTAATCCGTGTGTTATTTCCTAGTTTTTTTTTTCTTCAACGTCAACATGACAGCACCTTTGCTTTTCTGGAATTGGGTTTCTTGCTCCATTTTCAAAGTTTTTTTCAATATTTCCTTTTCCATTTATGTGTTTTGGCATCATCATTACCAGGAGGAGCGTGATCTTATCAACTGCTATTCAAAGATTGAATTTTTACCGTGGTTTGATCGTTGTCTTAGAATTAAAGAACATCTAGCTGTGATATGGCTTCTAATATGGAGCTAGTAGCAGTAAATTCGCAGAAGCACGATCCAGCATGGAAGCATTGCCAAATGTTTAAAGTTGGGGATAGGGTTCAGCTCAAGTGTATATACTGTGGGAAAATATTCAAGGGCGGTGGAATTCATAGAATTAAAGAACATCTAGCTGGACAAAAAGGAAATGCTGCCACTTGTTTAAGGGTTCAAGCTGATGTGAGGATGCAAATGCTTGACAGTTTGAATGGGGTTGCCGCGAGAAAGAGGAAGAAACAGAAACTTGCAGAAGAGATGTCTGGTTTTAGTAATCATGGGGACAGTGTTGTTGAAGTAGCTAACAATAGTTGTGGTTTGAGCAGTGATATTGTGTTGCTTCCTGTACCCGAGATGATCGAACATGATGTGGATGGGGAGCGAGAAGATAGTATGAGCGGGAAGAGTGGTATTAGGAAGAAGAAAGGGAGGGTGCGAAAAGCTCCTGATGTGGTTAATCCGAACAATGCAGCCTTGGCCGTTTATCCTCTTGGAAGTTCAAAGAAGGCTAATTCTGTAGTTAATATGGCAGTAGGTCGTTTTTTCTTTGATGTTGGGTTACCTGCAGATGCTGCTAATTCTCCTTATTTTCAACCAATGGTTGATGCAATAGCTTCTCAAGGCGCAGAAGCTGTTGGTCCTTCCTACCATGACCTTAGGAACTCGATTCTAAAGAATGTAATTCATGAAGTGAGATATGATGTTGAGCAATGCACAGCTGCTTGGGGAAGGACTGGTTGCTCAATTTTAGTAGATGAAAGTAATTCAGGAAAGGGTAAAACATTTGTCAACTTTTTCGCATATTGTCCAGAAGGCACGATATTCTTGAGGTCAGCTGATATATCTCGTGCAACAGATTCTACGGATGTCCTCTATGACTTGTTTAAGGAGATAGTGGAAGAAGTTGGCCTGAGAAATGTTCTGCAAGTGATAACCACCAGTGAAGATCGGTATGTCATCGCTGGGAAAAGACTCACTGACACTTATCCTTCTATCTTTTGGACTCCATGTGCTGGCCATTGTATTAATTTGATGCTTCAGGACATAGGAGAACTGCCCAGCGTGAAGATGATACTTGACCAGGCAAGAGCAATATCGAGATATATCTATTCAAATGCTGCAGTTATAAACATGATGAGACGGTACACATTTGGAGTGGATTTAGTTGATCCGGGAACTACACAATCAATTACTAATTTTATGACACTGCAAAGGATGGTAGCTCTCACACATAGTTTGCAGTCCATGGTTACTTCTGAGGAGTGGATGGAAAGCTCCTATTCGAAGGACCAGGAAGCTTTTGCAGCAGTAGACACTATTACTAGTCAATCATTCTGGGCTTCATGTAACTTGATAATACGTTTGACATATCCACTTTTGCGCATTTTAAGGATAGTTAGAAGCCAAAAGATGCCTGGCATGGGATATGTCTTTGCGGGATTGTATCGAGCCAAAGAAGCTATTAAAAAGGAAGTTGATACTAAGGAAGAATACTTAGCCTATTGGAGTATCATAGATCGCAGGTGGGAACAACTTCAAAGGCATCCCCTTCATGCAGCTGGTTTTTATTTGAATCCGAAGTTCTTTTACAGTCTTGAAGGAGATGGATATCTTCACATTCGGTCACTACTATATGATTGTATAGAGAGACTGGTACCTGACCTGAAGGTCCTGGATAAAATTATGAAGGAGATAACCTCTTATCATAATAGTGCAGGAGACTTTGGGCGGAAGATGGCCATCAGAGCCAGAGAAACATTACTCCCCAGTTAGTCTTCTCTTATAAAATCTTATAGCTTATATTTTAAAATTTATGCAATAGCTACAAAATTATCTTTCAACCATCATTGTAGTCCCATAACTCTCAACCCGAACACCATGACAACACAAGGAATCATTTAAATTAGGACAAGAAAGTAGCATTGTGACGCTGAACTGCAAATATTGTAATGATAATATAGTAAAGTGAGTTAGCCATTGAAGTAGATCTTTATTGTTACTTGATAAATCACATTGGGCACTCATCTTAACTTCTCCTCAATTTTATTGTTTTTAGCGGAGTGGTGGCTTACATATGGTGGGGGATGTCCCAATTTGGCTCGCTTTGCTATCCGTATTCTCAGCCAAACTTGCTCCTTGATCCAGCCTAAGCTAGACAAAGTTCCTCTTGAACACTTGCATACGAGGAAAAATTGGTTGGAGCAGAAAAGGCTCAGTGATCTTGTTTATGTTCAGTACAACATGTCCTTGAAGAATATGTAAATGAAAATCTGCCCTTTTATTTGACATTTTATAAAGTTTGAGTTAAAAATTGTGGAAAACCAATATATGTCTAATCTTCTTCCTACTTAATTCATAGGGGATCAGGTGAACGACAACAGGAAGGCATCGACACCATTTCTTACGAGCACATTGACTTAGTTGATGACTGGGTAGTGGAGAAGGAATTTTGCTCAGAGGACCCTGAAATAAAGGGATGGACTGAAGTTGATCCGCCTCTTGGCAATGCTTTCCACCTGGGCCCTCAGATTGATGATGTTCAGTCCCTTGGTACAGGTAATGGAGCTATTCTATGTCTAGAGATATCTGTATAACATAATCATTTTTTTTAGCTTCACTATATTTTTCGGTTTGCAGGTTTTGATGATTTTGAAATATTTGAAGCGGCAAAAGATAGCGAAGAGGAAAATGCAGACAAAAGCATAGGGCATGATTAGATGGCCGGAAACATAATAGATAGAGAGCACCAATAAGATTGATATATGGCTTGAACTGATTCTCTCTGTGACTAGTGAGTTTGTACAAACTCCCACCTTGTTGCAATCATGTAGATGTAGAATAAATAGCATAGAGATTTTCTGTCTGTCTGAATATATTATGGAATTAGATTCTGATTTGGTATAAGGCTACCAGGAGGAGGTGTTCTGGTCTTAATCCCCATGAACCATTCTCCTCTGGAGCCATTGTAATATTAAGGTTTCTTTGTAAAAAGTATATTATCCATATTTTATTGTGTAGATTTTGATTTCATTGGTTCTACATTGCAGATTTGCAGTGAGCCCATTAATTTATTCTCTTGATCTCTCATCCCATCATAGTCTGGCATTTACTTATGAAAAGGAAATTGGCATTGAAATGGGTTGAGAAAACCAATTAATGTTATAAGCACAACTATATATTTTAATGAAACTTAAGGTATCTAAAGGCTGCATTTAGATAAGTATAGAAAGTAAATTACACATGGGTGTCGGTATACGATTTGGGAACACCCTGAAAGTGTACTCATCTCGGATCAAAGTACATCAACTAATTCTAGAGAAATTACTCAAATCAATCTAGAACATAGTTTGGAGCCACTGCTAAAATCCTGTCATCTCTTGAAGGCCTATTGCTATCACCCTCTGCCACTTCTTGCCTACCATCATCCACAACTATTAGATAGCCCTCCTTCGCTATCAAGCTCTGCATCAAAATTTCAACAATCAATAGAGCACTCGAAAATTGATATAGATAATGCCCATATCACAGTTACTTTACCTCTATAATGGCCTTCACATTCTTTACTTCAGCTGCAGCCTCTTCAACAGTGCTATAATTGTTTTTCTCATTCTGCTGAGTAATATACCATTGTATCAAGTCCCTCTGCCTCATTCCAGCCAGTGCCGTTCCTTAATATCATAAATCAAAAAACTATCAAAACAAATGGATTTTCCTTTTGTTTTCTATATACAAGGCCCTGTTTCAAAAGGATGCAAATATTGGCACTATGCATATATAGATCACCTTCTGTCGTGAGAGTATCTTCATGTTGTCGAAGTCGCATGACAAGGGCTCTAGTAACCCTCTGAAAGTATTCATCAGTCACAACTAGTCTCTTTCCTTGTTGGGTAGCTGCTGCTGCTGCTGCTGCTTCTGCATTTTCGCATAATGAGAATGTAGCAAGATAAGTTGCTTGCTCTAAATAAGTAAAATATGCAACAGTTTTAAATGAATCTTCTCCGCAGTTCATGTTAAACTTCATAACTTGTAATGGAGTTGCAACAATTGAACGAGTCTCACCTTGACCAGAAACATTATCTTCATTGCCACCCCTACCATCATCAACATCATTATTCTCTTCCTGAAACTCAGATAGATCGAGCTCAGTTGACTCCACGCTGCAAGACAATCAAAAGCAACAGATATGAACAATAATACTTGATAACTGAAAGTACCAAAATACATTACGTAAATTTATTGCAGAAAAGTTCTTGAATCAATTTGTGACCTGATAATTGACGTCTTCAGTAATCTCACGGCAAGGCGCACGTGGCGAGATTGAACCTATCCGAAGCAAATAAATCAGTCTAGGCGTATGAATTCAAATCCTGACAGGTTTAAAGTTAGTAACAAAGGTAAAGCACCTGAGTATCTAAGTGACACCTCGCAATTGCTTCTGAGAGCCTGATCAGAGCCTCAAGTTGTCTCACTGTCATACGATAAGCAACTCTACTACCTGGAGTGGTGTCTCCTCTACGGAGGGAAACATAAGACTCCACCAACAATTTTCTAGCTTCAAGGCTCAACTGCACAAGAATGAAATTTGTCAAGCAAAAGATGACTGTTTATAGAGAATTAGATTCATAAATACGAGGAAACGATGGAAACCTTTGGTTTCAGAGTCTTTGCATATGAGATGTAGTGCTTTAATTGTTCAGTTGTAAATGCTGGAGAAAGTGCTTCTTCACGCTTTTGATGAACTCTCACAATATGATGGGCAATATGATAATCAGTCTGATCATCTGGGTCATCAATCATCACGTATACAAGGTCAAACCTTGAAAGAATAGCTGGAGGAAGTGCCACGTTATACTGTAAAAAGGCATGTAGAAAAAGTTAGCATGCAAAACGATCAGATAGCCTAATTGGGAGTATTATGTACCAAGTGGATATACAATTACATGTTTACCTTTAAGGGTTTAGTCTTATCATAACGTCCCCCTGTGGGGTTTGCAGCGGCTAATATTGATGTTCTTGCATTTAATGTTGCTTGTATTCCAGCTTTAGTTATGCTTATGGTTTGCTGTTCCATAGCTTCATGAATGGCAACCTTTAAAAGTACATTCATTGTTTAAACATAAGAAATTGCTGCATCAAACCATTTAGCTATCTTAGCAGTGAGGGTGGGTGAATAAAATATTTTTGTTGCAAGTACCTGATCTCTTGTATCCATCTTATCAAACTCATCAATACAGCAGATGCCATTATCAGCAAGCATCAGTGCACCGGCCTGAGAGCAAATGATACGAAGCACATTAAGATAAAATGAATCCACTAGCTCACAGTAAAGACTTCATATCTAAAGGTGCAAGAGAAAACCACACCTCAATGCAGAATTCACCAGTCTCTGGCTCTTTGGCCACAGTAGCAGTAAGTCCAGCTGCAGAAGAAGATTTTCCAGATGTATAGACGGATCTTGGTACCAGGCCTGCTGTATATCTGAAAGGAAGAGAAAGCTTAGATTTGAACTGATAAGCAAGGGAATAGAACAATAAATGCACAAAAAGAAATTAATACTAGAAAAGAGTACACACTTGAGGAATTGAGACTTTGCGCAGCTGGGATCACCCACGATGCAAACGTTGATGTCTCCCCTTAGGTTGATTCCTTCATGTGTAAATTTGTGGATACCACACATAAGCATTAGCAGAATCGCCCGCTTGATATCTTGGTGACCAAAAATAGTTGGTGCAATGCTATCAACTAGCTTGTTGAAGAAGTCAGGAGTATTCCTCATTCGTTGTATTTCATCTAACTCTTCAGCCTGTCGGATCAGGCAAACATAATAGAAGAAAGTTCAGTTGTAGCAGGGTATAAATTAAAGAACAATGATCTTATTGCAGTATTGCACTATCCTAGTGGAAGCATAAATTAGTTGCCACAAACTGAGGGTAGCAATGCACCTTTATCCAACTCAGCTCTAGGAGTTGAGCAATGCAAACTTTAACACAAACAATCAATAAATAATTTCTTTAAAATGCTGAGGGGAAGGAGATGAGTAACATAAAAGGCTAGAATAAGGAGTGAAATGATGAACAATCAAATGTTAAAGAGAATACAGAATTGCCATTTGAGGAACTTACTGTGAATTGCTGAGCAATATCTTCATCAACATCTTTCTTTTTTCTAATATCAGTATCCCTTCTGCCGTCAGAAATCTAGAATTGGACAAAAAGTACCCGAGTTACAGATGAATGGCATGTTACTTAGACCACAAAACATAACTCAATAAAGCATGGATGAGGCATTGAGGTAATTAACCTGCACGGAGTTGGCAATGAAGCCTAGTCGGTAGGATAGATCTCTCACACCCAATGCACGAAGCCCCTTGACACCTTCTTGACCAGTCTTGCCTTGGCTGGAGGATTCCCTACGGCACTCTGATCTCTCTCCTGGAGAGGCTAATGCTAGAATATCAGGTAAAACAACCACTGAGCCAGTAAAAACAACCCTGCAATTGTATGGAAATTGAAAAAGAACATGAGCCAATGAAAGACCATCTACTATAGAAGAACATACAGGAAATAAATGTCTAAGTGAGTAATCCATACGCATCTCCAGCCCTCGCTTGTTCAACAATGTCATGGCGTAGGATGACATCAAGTGACCTGGGGAGTGAGCCTGCGGGTATCTCCTTAGAGCTCTCCTGCATGCGGACTCTTTGCCAATCAGTAAATTTGCTCTCTTGCCTCAGCAAAGCCCAGTTTGTCCGCCTATTACATGTTGCGTTTAAGCAAATAATTGGCTGCAAGTCAAGATTAGAGCACCAGAACACTAATAGAAGTTAGCAATCAGTTTCATTCGTCATTTGCTGATAGCACAAGTAGTAAAATGATAACAGGTACACATAGTAATTGGGGGAACGTGGGAACGTGGAAGTAGTATTATTTCTCAAACACAATGGACCATTTCTCTACTTTTGCAACTAATTGTCAAATATCCGAGATAAACATGAAACTAGTTTAAATTATCAGCGAGAGATGAAAAACAAAGAAGCAAACTTAAAACAACCCATTTCTTACGTAGCATCTGCACGGCTAATACTGGCCAGATCTTCCAAGTTTAGAAAAAAAAATAATTATGCTGCAAATGGAGTTCAACTGCGACATTAGCACAAACCCGCCAAAATAAACAGCGATCGAATAGGCTAGGTTATAGTTTCAATCAATCCCGAGACGACGCCAGTGTACCAAATTCAAGAACAGTGGAACACAGAAGATTTCACGAGAAGTCAACTCTTCGAATGCTAACTAAGAGTATCTCAAAGTTTAACCGGATTTAAAGTTTAACAACATTACTGTAGGCAGACTAATCTGCTCTGTTTTAAAATCTACTGATAGTCTAATAAAGTAACACTTACCAAAGAACAAGAAAAAGACTGGCACCGTTTCTAAATTACAAGTTAAATAAAATTTTAGAATCACATCAAATAGAGAAATGGTATGACACAAACCTCGGTGTACTTGAACTGTTGCTCGACGTTCTTAATGACGGTTCCGCATTCCAGACACTTGAAAGTGCCCTGAAGAAGCTCAGGGCGGACCTCGCTGGTGCGGGTGACTACGCCGCTGACGGCGACCAGCTTTCCGATCTCAGCGGTGGTTAGTTCTCTCAATCTCTTAACCAGAGGAAGGTTGTAGAAGGCCACGTTAATGTCCTTGTTGGGATTGTCGTCGGCGATGAAGGTAGGGCGTAGCTCCATGATGAATCTCTTGCAAGCGCTCTTCAAGTAAGGCTCGAATCGGAGGAACTCGTCCGAGATGGCCTTCTGGAGAACATCGTTGTAGCGCATTACGTGCGCGAAGTCGATGTACATGGTTTCAGAGTCGTTGGCCCTCATCGCCTCCACCTCAGACTCGTAGTAGGCGTCGCCGCCACCCTCCGCCTCTCGGAAACTCTTGAGGAAGTCGAAGAATACCTTCTCGACATGTACTGCTTTCTCGTCCACACAGTAGCCATCACCCTCCATTTTCTCTGAGAGGAAGAAAATCTATGGAATTTGCAATTCTCGCAAGGAACCAATTTATCGGCAGTTAGGGCACTTCTGGTTATGGCGGGAAAAATCATGGAGTATCCCGCCAACATCCCCCTTCCCCTCCAATCTTATTTTTATTTTATTTTTATTTTCTGTTTTCTTTTTACCAATCTTATCCCTGTATAAAGCAAAATTTAAAGGACACTATTGTCATTTAATATTAGTGGCTAATTCGTGCCCTTTTTCCCGTGCAATTGAGAATACTAATGTTGTCGTTTACCCCTAAATCCTAATTCCGCATCGGTTTATAAGAATTCGTTTTCCTCTCTATTGTGTGGGTATTCGTTTTCCTCTGTCCCAACGAATACTTCACTTCACTATTCAATGTGACTTGACCCAAAATATCTCTTTCGATTTACCCTATTTGATCCGACCCGACCCGAACCAGTCCGACACGGCACGGACAAGTAGGGTTGTAAACGAATCAAATATTTTTGCTCGATTTGGTATTCGATTCGAAATTTTGATATTCGTATTCGAAATTTTTGTATTCGAATTCGAATACAAATAGTTTTTTCGATTCGATTCGTTATCAAATACAAATATGAAATTATAGTATTCGATTCGATATTCGTAAATATTCGATTAAAATATTCAATTATTATTATTATTATTATTATGGATCGGATATAGCATATATTATTTAGATGATTTTTTTTTATTTAACAGTTTTTCACAATGTAAAATTCGAATCGAATAGTTCGAATCGAATCGAATAGTCACCAAATCGAATCGAATTTCGAATCGAATATCCGAAAATTTATTTAAAAATTCACTTGAAAATAATCGAATCGAATATTCGAATATTTTCGAATAGTTCGAATTTTAACTCGAATCGAATTTCGAAGCGGAATTAATATTCGTAATCGAATCGAATATCGAATCGAATATAGCAAAAAATATTCGAATCGAATCGAATATAGAGATATTCGCCTCGATTCGATTCGTTTACAACCCTACGGACAAGTGACTTTACCAGCTCTTAGTTGTGTGACTTGTGTCTATAATTGCACAATTATGACACCCACTTTTGTAGAATTTAAATTTAGGCACATAGAAACATCGATAGTACTATCAAATCCGTTCCTTAAAAACGTGCATCATGGCACGGGTTTTAATAAAATGTAGTTGACTTGAGCGATAAAAATATTATTAATTGTTAAAATATAATTAATTTAAATAATGGTGCATATTGAGACCCACAAAAAGTTGTTATTAAATACAAAATATATTTGATTTGATTGGTAGTTGAAATTGTGGCCCACAAAAAAAAGTGTAATAAATAATCAAAAATAGAAGTATCATGTTTTTAAGAACGTACGGAAATGACAAAAGGTGCATGTTTTTAAGGAATGGAGTGAGTATTGTTTATTGAAATGTCTACTATGATTACTTAACATTCTGCACTATCTTTTAGTGTTTAGGTTACGTGCACTAAGCTTTTAACTTCAAGAATATCCAAACTAACCAACTACATGCTAATGTAAATCATTGTTTCCGAATCACGAGTTAGTACAGGTAGACCTGATCTTAGTTCACCTCATAAAGAGTGTCCTTTTTAAACAATCCACTGTTTCATCAAAAGCCAGTAATATTACTCAAAGCAAAATTAAGAAAACCAATGGATGAAATTTAACATAAAATTATATACAAATATAAGCCACGTTGTACATAATCTCTCATTTTGAGAGCCAATAGCAAAACTGATCACACTAAAAATTTATACACTTCACTACTACAAAACAGATTATGGCGAAGACGACAAACCGACCTTAAAACTCAACATCCCCTTCGCCATCACAAGCTGACGAGCACGTGCTCGCCTTCTCAAAGTTCAACGATGATGGATATGAATGAGGGTAGTCCTCGAACCTAGAGCTGACTCGCCCTCCATTGTCGACCTCCGTGCCATCATATTCATCAAATGGTGCCATCTCTCGAGGCAGTGGGGCTTCGCCTACCAAATACCTCACAATCTCCCTCGTGCTAAGCCTCTTATTGGGGAAGTTGCTTGAGCATATTAATCCCAACTTAATCACAAGGATGACCTCAATCTCATCATACTCCCCTTTCAATCTTGAATCAACAACATCAAGAATTTTACCTTGTTTCCACTTATCCCACACCCAATCCACCAGCACAAGCTCTTCAGGCATCGCTTTCACCTCAATAGGCCGTCTCCCACACACGACTTCCAGGAGCAATGCCCCGAACGCATACACATCCGAGTTTGTGGTGGGCTTGCCTGTTTTGGTTAGCTCAGGGGCTAAATATCCCAATGTGCCGACCACCTTCGTGGTGCTTGGATTTGACCCATGCTCGTATAACTTAGCAAGCCCGAAGTCTCCGAGCCTGCCATTCTTTTCACAGTCAAGCAACACATTCCCTGCTTTGATATCTCTGTGAATCACAGTCTGTTCCCACTCTTCGTGCAAGTAGAGAAGTGCGGAAGCCACGCCTTTGATGATCTTGAACCTCTGCTCCCATGATAGTATACTTAAAGGCTTGTCATATATATATTTATCCAAACTTCCATTTGGCATGAACTCATAAACAAGCAACAAATTACTTCTGCGTCGACACCAACCTTGTAAAGGCACCAAATTTCTATGCCTAAGGCGGCCAATAATCGTGACCTCTGTCAAAAAGTCTTGCAAACCTTGCTTAGATTCGTGGTTAATCTGCTTAACTGCAACTTGAGTATTAGAATTATGCAATGTTCCTTTGTAAACTCTACCAAATCCACCAAAACCAAGAAGCTCTTTATCTCTAAAACCCCTCGTTGCTTTCTTGAGCTCCCTATATGAAAACCTGTGTGGCCCTACATCAAGTTCCCAAGATTCAACCACATCCCTATTCTTAAATTTCTTGTACACAAACAAGGATATCCCAATTGCAAGAATCAAGATAACGACCAAGCAAAAAGATGCACCTAAGGCTAACCATAAGCGGTTCGGTTTTGGACCAGGAATAGAAGGCAGCAAAGATAAATTAAGGGACTGGGCTTGTCCATTCACCATGAAACTCCATCCTGATATGTAATGTGAACTAGCAAGCAAACCTGTTGAAGCAGAGAAGCCCACGTACATATACTGCAAGAGAATCGGGGAAAGATCCACAGGGAATGAAAGAATTGGAACCCTAGGCTTTGATGATGAAAGAGAAAGAGTGACATCTAATCTCCCAACACTGGAATCATAATCAATCCATGCTTGAATCCTCCTACCACTCTGGAGAGTAATCCCTTCCTTTCTTGAGTTATCCTCATTGAAACAACTAGCATCAACAGAAGCATTTGAGACCATACTGTTGAGATCAATCCCAACATGGTTATCATTAATATCCCCAAACTGAAAATCCCTCACCGTGTCAAACTCAACTGCAAATAAATGGTTTGAGAAGTTTCCAACATCATTATCTTTCATGAGCCCTAAATACTCACTTGGAAGAGCCCCAATAAAATCTTTTGATTTGGCAATTGCAAAAGCAAATCCATGCCCACCCAATCTTTTATACTCGGGAAATATGGCAAAGGCAAAAGCTGTGGAAAAGGAGAAAGCTGTACCATCTGTAGAATTCTTGAATTTGATTGGGTTTGCGTAGAAAGCATGCCCCACGAATCTTGGGTTTTTATTTGTGAGTCTGAGCACACCATTGTGCTCAATCAGAGCAACACCGTTGAGACTAATTTTTGTGCCTGCGTCTCTGAAGCCATTGAAAATTAACTCATCAGCCTGAGAAAATTCCGAGCTTGAAAGATAAAGAAGGAGAATAATCAAGAAAGGTGCAGGTTTTGGGACCATTTTTGCATTACTTTTGTATATGATCAGAGTGTGCTGGAATGCTAAAAGGGAGGGGTGAATTCAAGCCAGGATGTTCAGTACCATTGTTTTTTGCTTGGAATCTCTAACTACATATATGGATGTTTGATTCATTTTACATGTGATTTGTCTGTGGCTTGAGAAGAAAGTGAGAGGAAAGAGAGAAAGATATTCAGTAATGCAAGAATGTGGATGATGAATTTCGCACGTGAAATTTAAAGATCGAAAAGTGGTGGTGGAAACCTAGATAGCGATATAGTTCAATTGATGTAATGATAAACGACCCTACTTGACTCTGGAACAACAGTGAAGCGAATAGAACTAGTGGGGTTCAAGTGTTGTCGTTGTCAACTTGTCATTGCATTAAATACCATGATAGAGCTTACCCACCCACCCTCCACCGTCTGATAATAAAGATGATATTTCGAGCACTTCATCATAAGAGAACAATCAGCATTGATCAGTTTACAGTTAGTATGAACAAACACTAGATTTTATCTCACGAGACATTGTTCTTATTTGATTTTTATGTTTCGTCCTATATATTTCATATTTCAGTTTGATCTTGATCTTGATTTCATTGATTAAAGACTGGTGAAATTGTAGCAGAGGAAACCACATGTTTATGAAATATTGAAAGAAATGATTCTTTGTTAATCAAATTTGCAGTCTTGCTTTGCAGAAGAAGAAACAAATCACAAATGGCTGTCAAGAAATGATGTCATTGGTGTATTCCTCACCATGGATGCGAGTAGTGATCTTCGTGCAGTCCTTGAAGCAGCTTTTCTGAAGCACTCGACTCAAAGCAGAGTTGTTGCTCGATTCCACTGCAGAAAGCTTGATTTAGTGAAGATGAAGATGCTGCATCAACTACAAGATTAGCCACTTGTCTTTCAATATTCTCTATCTCCTCCTTGAGCATTGCCACCTGCATGTTAGATTCACACCCTTCAGATGGACTTAAATAAGTTAATTATCTCAAGAATTCATGAGAGTTGTTAGACGGGGGCTGTATCGAACCTGGTGTTGGAGGAAGAAAATATGAGCAACGCAGCCATAGACGGGATCTTGTACACGTGCAAGGGCCTCATAGCAGATCATGGCAACAGCATCACCTCTGCTGTGCAGTGGGAGGCGCAGCAGCATCTTCGAGACATTGCTTGCGCCAAAAACCTTGTGAACAGCTGCAAAGTGAGCTGCAGCTTGCTCATAGCTGAAATAAGGCGCGAACGTGCAGTCGTCGAGCATGCACCTTTTTCTTAAGAATTTGCAGGCTCCACAAGAAGAACCAGCTCCTCCTGTCATTCTCTTATTCCTCTTGCTTAAGACTTGTGTTGTGTTGTGTTGTTGAGGAGTGTGAGAATAGCTAAGTTGAGCTCTTTGCTTTATAACTTGTTAGAAGGGTTGGAACTGGCTTTCATTAGGACTGAAGAGGTATTAATATTGCTTTATTATTCTGAAATAAGTTATCCATTTAGGTCTCCTTCGTGGCCAGCAATTTGATTCATAAATTGGGTGGAACTTTCTTATCTGTTCATTATAAGAGCTTTAATAATGAAATGTATTTTCTAATGGTAAGTTGGTTCCAAATTTTTTATTAGTATTCCTGTATTATTATTTCTTGTGTGAGTATTGGAATTATGATGAGCTCAGTTTGCTTTATTTGGACAGTGTTGTGTGAGGTCATGTGAGAAACAGATTACAAAATGTTCATTTTTATTGATGAAAAATAATTGCAAATTTGGAAATAGGAAAACATCCTTTTGATTCAAGTTCATCTTTTAGCAATTATATATGTGCGACTTTTTATTTGATTTTGTTCCTTACTACTTATTACTATGTATTTTAAAATGGTATATTATGTTATGTTTCGTATACTACATATTAGTAATTCAATCTATGTACATACTATCAAATATATTGTGAATGTAATTACAGATATAAGTTCAGATACGATACAACAATTATATTTGTCTTATGCGAATGTTGGGTATATAAAATGTTTAATACGATATTCATGTAAAAGTTAAATATTTTTTCTACAAAAAGCCTGTTTTTGTTATAATGGAAAACAACGATAAACAGCATAATCCAGTACCAACCCAAAATTATTTATTGCTTTAATTATGTAACAAAAGATTAATTTATGTGTGAGGGCGTGGGGTATTGAGTGTGAATGTTTTTCTCTATATAAGAATTCTTATTAGATACGAAAAATCTGGAAGTGCTTGTATTATAGGTATTTCATCAACAAAATAAGTAAATAATTACTTAAGGGAAATATATTTATGAGAGATAATGAAAACGACCCATTTAATTTAGTAAAGTATTAATTACAGTCGCAACTTAAATATATATTGATTCTTCTAATCATCAAAATTAAATTTTGTACTATTATTGTTATTGTTTTAAAAATATAAAATTTCAGTATTTGTAGAAATAATTTTTTTCGAGCATTACAAATCCAATTTATCGGAACGGATATAATGAGCAAGTCATTTGTATAGTACAGTTTGATATCAATGATTTGTATATGTGTTTTATCTTGGTTTATTTTATTTTATTTTAACGAAACAACTACTATGACATAAGTTATTATCAATTTATAAATTATGAATAAAATAACTAAAATAATTACATTTATCAAGTGATGATTATATTTAAGATTTTATTAAAAACCAATATTTTCCACCATTACCGCCATAAGTCGACAGTTTGACTTACTTTTCTTTATTGTCAATTTACATAATTATGCGTAATTTATTGATAATAGAGTATGGTTCTGTTTGGTTTAGTAGATTATGTAGTATCAACACTCTATTTTGAATTCCAATCATAAAATTTATCTTGGAGTAAAGTTAAAACTCAAAATACTAATACTATTTATCCTAAATAACTTTTAAATTTAATCTTACATTTTATTTTGTAAACTAAACATTGTCTAGATTATAATCTTCTAAACGGAACGCACGTGTGGATAAGAAACAAACGTGTAATTTTCAATTGATAACAGAAAACACAATATACGACGCTCTGGTAATCATATTCCCAATTCCCTCCTTATCCTCCCTTGATTGCAGAGAGTCGTTTCTTTCGCTTCACTTCTTCCTCACTCTTTCTTCTTCCCTCGCTTTTCCTTCCTACTTATATATAACCCAAACCGCTTTTATTCTTCTACAGTTATACTTTATCTCGCTCTCCCTCTCTCGTTCATTCACCGACGCCCCTGCAGGGAGTTGGGATCTGCTAATCATGAAGGGGATAACTGGCGGCGGCGCAATTTCCGATCTCTGTAAATCGGCAACGCTCATCAGAATCTCAGGATTTCTACTCATCTCGGTGATTTTCTTATACATGGGCAAACACTTCTCGGACAGCTCGGCGCAGCAGCTCGTTTTCTTCTCTCCTCAACTGAATTCGGAATCCCAAGCGAACCCCATTTCCTCTGCCGTCGCTCTATCGCCAAACCTCAATAAAACCTTTGATATCTCATCAGTCATGAACGACACGGACTCATCGCAGCCGCCGCAGAAAAGCCACATTGAGCCACAACAAGCCGCAAATCCTCCACCTCCACCGCCCCCACCTCCGCCGGCATTGCAGAAGATGGGGGTGGTGGATGAGAGTGGGAAAATGACGGATAATTTTGAGGTGGGGGAGTATGATCCTGAATTGGTGGAGAGTTGGTCGAAAACGAATGAAAGTGAGGGTTTGGAGAGTGATGGGAAGGGGGATAAGGTCAGGGTTAGGGTTAAGAAGTTCCGGCTGTGCCCAGCGAGTATGAGGGAGTATATACCCTGTTTGGACAACGAGGTGGCTATTAAGCAGTTGAGTTCTACCGAGAAAGGAGAGAGATTTGAGAGGCATTGTCCTGAAGAGGGGAAGGGCTTGAATTGTTTGGTCCCTGCTCCTAAAGGTTACAGAAAACCAATTCCGTGGCCCAGAAGTCGTGATGAGGTAACATTTTTCATTGCTTGAATCAACTGTTTTTTTGTTTAAAGCAACAGAATTTGGAATTTTGGACTTTGTTGTTCAGTTATGGTATTGTCATCATGTTTTTGAAGTTGGGTTAACCAGATTTATATATTTTGGGGTTGTAATTAAATTATAAAACTGAAAAGCCCTTATTAATGGATACATCTGAGAACAAAGGTTCTGGAGAAAGCGCAACTCTTGAGCTAATAGTAGGAAGATTGGAAAAAAAAAATTCTCCTCATGGGATTGTTCGGTGGAATTGGCATTAGGAATTTATGTTGGAACTTGCCAAAGTTTCAAGTTGATGAATTATATTTTAGTATATGTTATGCAGGTATGGTTTAGGAATGTTCCGCATGCTCGCTTGGCTGAGGACAAGGGTGGCCAGAATTGGATCTCCATTGGCAAGGGTAAATTTAAATTTCCTGGAGGTGGGACACAGTTCATTCATGGAGCTAAAGAGTATTTGGATCAGATTGAAAAGGTTTATGTTCTTACGAATTAAATATCCACTAGGAAGTACCATTAGTATCGATTCTGAATTTTATACTAAAAGGAAATGTTTAGTGCCTTGTTGTGACTAACACTTGACTAAAACTATGTAGATGCTCCCTAAAATTGCATTTGGTCGACGTACTCGAGTTGCTCTGGATGTTGGTTGTGGTGTTGCAAGCTTTGGTGCGTATTTACTTTCACGAAATGTGATCACCCTCTCCGTAGCCCCAAAAGATGTTCATGAGAACCAGATACAATTTGCACTTGAACGTGGCGTTCCTGCAATGGTCGCGGCATTCGCAACAAGGCGTTTGCTTTATCCTAGTCAGGCATTTGATCTAATCCACTGTTCAAGGTGTAGAATCAACTGGACACGGGATGGTATGATTTTATATTTAAACTATGCTGCTGTTTCTTAAGTATCTTTTTAGCTTCTTTGGGTCAAATTTATTTCTAGACACATTTAAATAGCAAATGTGTTTTATTTGGTTATGAATTCATCTCATTTCAGAACCACGGTTTTATGCACATTTTATGTGAAACCTATGAATATTGTTGTTGGAAGTTGGAAAGTATTTTTATTTGTGGAATTATTAACAGTCTGGTTAAAGTATAAAGTTTGTCCCTCTGCTAAATTATACTCGGGCACCTTTCCCAAAAGCTCTATTCAAGAACATCACTTTGCATTTGCACATTGTCTAAATAAGTATTTCTTTCAATAACCTGCCTTGTATTGCATCAGATAGTCATTAACTGGATAAGGCGTGTCGTTCATAGAGATTTATTTTGCTCACTTTTATGTTATCTGCTGTGTATACACACTAACATTTGTTTACATTCTGATGATATTTTGTTCATTGTAAAATGTTTATATATTGTCTTTTATTCTGTGAAAGTCAGAACTTTCAGTGATAGAACATTTGCTAAGTCATGGTTACCTTATCTCGCACTGTGTGGTTCTGTAGATGGGATTTTGCTACTTGAGATAAACAGAATGCTCCGGGCAGGCGGGTATTTTGCTTGGGCAGCACAGCCTGTTTATAAACATGAAGCAGTCCTCGAAGAACAATGGGACGGTAATTCTTAAAACATGCTTGGAGCACGTTGCTTTCAAATCATTGCAACTTGTTTAATATTCTGTAACGTTTTGAGCTCTCCACTGTGGGTGCTGAAGAAAGGCTGTGCACTTGCTTGCAATATTGTTCTGGACACCCAAGTAGGAGCAAGGAGGCACGGACATTCTTTATTAATCAAAACTAGTTCTTTGCTACATGCAGAGATGGTCAATCTTACAACTCGACTATGTTGGACACTTGTGAAGAAGGAGGGTTACATTGCCATATGGCAGAAACCCTTAAATAATAGCTGCTACTTTAGCCGTGAAGAAGGAACAATGCCACCATTATGTGCTCTTGATGATGATCCTGACAAAGTGTGGTAGGTCTCTCTTTTTGGATCTAGTTTTCCAGCTGTTATATGGGGGCAATTCAATCCTGAAGTTCTCTTAGTAATGCACTTCTGTGGGATAAAATTTCTAACTCGAAGCTGACCAAGGTATGCTGCTGATAGGTTCATATGTTATGCTGGTTACATAGTTCACCTAATGATGTCAATACAATTTTATTTTCCCCTGCATGCAAGGTGCTAAGAATGTGTAGTTTTATGTTTCAATGGGATACGTAGAGCTCTTGGTGTATTTTCAAATAGTTCCATGATTGTCATACTATCTATTTTTACACGATGTGTCTGAATACATGAGTAATAAAAATGAGATTTGTGTATGTTTTTGGCTTGAAGTGAAGCCACTACTGAGAGGCATTTCTTTTCCGATGATCATGTATTTGATGTCAAGGAAGATTTAAATTTGTAGTAACTAGATGGAGAAAGGTTTACTGTTTTAAGATTAATGAAGTAGGTAGACTATGAGTTTCAGTTGTTGTGACATTCTGTAATATAAGTACTGATTTCAGCACATACCTGCTTATATGGTTCACAGTAATATGTTCATTGGAATAGCTGTATGGTGAATTTTATCTTTGATTTTCATAGTTTTTATATCTTAAAAATTATTGTAGGTATACCGATCTTAAGGCATGCATATCACGTTTGCCCGGGGAAGGATATGGCTCAAACATAACTGCTTGGCCGGAGCGCTTGCAGGCTCCTCCAGATAGGCTTCAGAGCATACAAATTGATGCTTACATATCTAGGAAAGAACTTTATAGGGCAGAATCAAGATATTGGAAAGAAATTATTGAAGGTTATGTACGTGTTTTGCATTGGGGGAAGTTCAAAATTAGGAATGTACTGGACATGAAAGCAGGCTTCGGAGGGTGAGTTTTCTCCAAATGTATTTTCTAGCCATACATATTTTACTTTTTCTGAAGAAATCACTAATCAGTAGAAATTTGAGGTAGAATAATACACTATGGTGTTTATTTCAAAGGCCTAGGACACGCTAATTCCTCTCCTTAATGCAGTTTTGCAGCAGCACTAATTGAAAACAAACTGGATTGCTGGGTGCTCAATGTTGTCCCCGTTAGTGGACCTAATACATTGCCTGTCATATATGACCGTGGTCTTATTGGAGTTATGCATGACTGGTATGAACTTGATAATGATTTATTATCTATATAATTTGTGTTATGTTGTTAAATGAAAAGGAGCACGAGTCGTTTATAAATATGAAAAGTTACATGATCCATCAATGAATTATTTTAGTTCATGGTCACAACCCAAATCGATGTGCACAGACATATGGCTCACAATTTTATTTTTACAAGAAAGTTAATTGGCCTATGGAAATAATGTATGAAACTTTTCAGGTGCGAACCATTTGATACATATCCAAGAACCTACGACTTAATTCATGCTGCTGGACTTTTCTCAATTGAACGAAAAAGGTACGCCTTTTTTTTAAATTTGCCTCTGTTGTGATACTAATTTTCTTTCTGTATGTACTAGGCACATCCAAGATTTAAACCTATAATATCATGTAAGAATGGAATTTTACTCAGAAATTAGTTAACCGTTCTTTGCATCTACTGTAGGATGGCATTCATCCATTCCTTATTATATTAGCATGTCATGAGATTTTCTTTCTTTTCATTTTTTCTTATATTCAGATGCAATATCTCTAGCATCATGCTTGAGATGGATCGAATTCTGAGGCCGGGTGGACGTGTGTACATTCGTGAATCCCTTTCTATTATGGATGAACTTAATGAGATCGGAACAGCATTAGGTTGGCATTTAGCAATGAGGGAAACTTCCGAAGGGCCTCATTCCAGTTATAGGATCCTAACATGTGATAAGCGCCTCATACGTGCCTGAGGCTATGAGATTTTGACAGATCATGGGTAGTAATTGTACATGCTGGATCGGACCACAGGTGCAGCAACTAACAGCTGCTGCAACAACATTGTTTTATGGTATAGTTAAGCTTACGAGCACCACAGATTTTCTCTATGGTGAATGCCATGAGAATTGACAAGTTTGCTTTTCTCAGAATCAGTGATTTTTGCCTTGGCTTTTCTTTCCAATTCCATAGGTAAAACTTGGAACGTATATTGACATTTATTTTCTTTTCTTTTCTTTTTCACTCTTATATTTCATTTGTTCCTGTTACTTCGTTTTGTATTCTCTTAAATATTGTCGCTTCAGTTACAGATTTAAAGTGAATATTCACTCATGAAGTACTTACTTCTTGTGCGTATCTATTTCTATATGATGGATTCCAGCTAGTGTTGTGTTGTTTGTGATTCTTGTTTTGAACCCCTTGTAGCCATTCTTTTTTATTCGCTTAGTGAAAAAAAATGACTTCAATTATATAGTGTTAATTTATATCACTTCTGACAAAAAAGAATGAACATGTACAATATATATTATATTTCTACGAACTGGGTAGCTTAGGCCTTAGTTAGACTTGTTTTTATTGATCGTCAATCATCAAATTTGAATTCATTGCACTTCCAAATGAAAACATACTATATATTGTAATCGTAGCGATCAAATATATCTTGGAGGTTTATTCGATTTAGATAAGCTAACTCATGATAAAGTTATTTTCTTGTGAAAAGTTAAGCTCGTAGATAATCCCGAGTCCATATTTAAATTCTCAAATATGAATAGCGTAACTAATTCACTTCATAATACTCACAAATTAAATATATGAAGACAAACTTGTAGGAAGCATCTTTGTTGGGAGTGCTGTACATTACTTAATTTTTGATTAAATCTTAACAAATTTAGAGAGGTGGAGAGATAGGTGTATTTATTTGTAGTCACGCCACGTCTTGCTCACCTCTCACCTCCTACTTAATTTTTCTATATTAACACTACTTTACACGTGTCTTTTGTCCATTAAACTTCACTTAAATAGCAAAGTCAATCAAAACCCTAAAATTCTCCATAATTCTGCGGTAGCTTAACAAGAAACTGGGTGAAGAACGGAATGGTGCTATTTATCAATGAAAATATCTGGATCAATTTTTGTTTTTTTAATAATTAGTGAAACCGTAATTGCTCTTTTGAATCTGAGGACAAGTGAACTAGACAATATCTATAAGACAAGACGTTAATGATATAGATTTTTTGGAACAATTATAGCGAATTAAACCTTGTTTTGCCTTTTTGAAAAACAAGTAAATTTATAAAATAAAAAAATGTGCTCATATTATTTATCTCAGTTTACGGCTATTAAATGAGCCAACTTGGAAGTAGTCTTCAATACAATCCTTTTTCTGAAGTGTGTGTAGCGACCGGCAACAGGTAGGAATAGGATGGCGATAGGGGCAATCTTGTCACTTCAAAGATCATAGAGGTTGTAATACTGGTGATGGATCCACGTAAGTGGAAGGACCACAGATATAGGGATGAGGGCGCACCCACCTAATACTAGCGAGCGAGCCAGCCTGCGGTTTTAAGGCTTTGATCAATGGTAAGGGATCGATTAGTCACTGTCAGGTAAAGTTACAAATCCCGAATACAGATTCCATATCAAAATGGGTCCCCCAAATATTTATCTGTGTCTCGTTGTCAACTCCAAACACCAACCACCTTTTTCCATCATAAATCATTATTATCTAATTGCTTCATTACCTCATCTATTTCCTCTAAACTTATTATTCATTTTTTATTTTTCAAAATAATAGTATTGATAATATTAAAAGTAAATTGTTATGCATTAATATTGACTAGACTATGATGGGGTCTCATTCTCTCAGATTCCTCGTTTTAACTTCGTGACTGTTCTCACTTGTCAAGAAAAACGAATACTTATATCTCCCATGAATGTTAACTATTTATTTTCATATAAATAACTAAATGATAAATATTTCGACCATTTTATTAAGTGTATAACATATATATATTGTCATCGACCCGACCAATTGATCACGTGTAAGGATATTTTACTTTATTAATCAGCAACATTACATGGGAATGCAATGTATTAAAAGTTACTCATGATGTGCGGTTTATTTTCGTTGAACAAACCAAAAATAGTCTATAAATCTATATTCGAATAACGGATATAGATATAAAGGATATTAAATAAATTGACATAATGATAGATTAATCAACTATGTAGTTATAATATACTTAGATCGATTGTTTGGACCCAATTACTTTGGAGGCATTATTAAATTGCTCGACATATAAAATACTCCAGTTTCCATGTGTCTATTTTCATTTTATTGAAATTCATTAGTTACTAATAAGATATTCATAGTTAGTAACGATAATAATCACTTTTGCGCAATAGTCTGCAAAGAGAGGAGTAACTTGCACTAAACAAATATTTTACGACGGTTTCGACCAAAGAACTCGAGTACAAACCAAAAAAATAAAAATCAAATCAAATCAAAGTGTGTACTCCATTTTCAATGATACCTCTATCTTACCAATTACCATCCATTAAGGTCTAACCTATTTGATTTTAGTTATAATTTAATTTGTGTTGTCGCCAGCTGTTGGGTGGGAATGAATATTTTGTAGTTGTTGCTCAACTGAAGGTTGGGGTATGCACTTTTCTTTAAATAATTCAAAACAAAACAACTGGACTTGGATCTACCGCTAATCATAATAGTAAGTTGGTTAAACATGGGAAACTAAGTTTAATATAGAAATTAGGAAATAAAATGGTCGGTATTGTTTGGTTAACACGTGGCAACACGACTAGTCCACCTTTGGTATTAGGTACGCGCGCTTATATAATACTACTAGAAGTGTGTCATTGTTTGGGTTTAAATAATCACTCAATCATAATATTTATAAGAATGATTTATTAACTTTTTATTATAAATTAATAAAATAGAGAGTATGTTTTTAGTTTATATGTATCATTTGGACTTTCCAATATACAAGGCTAATAGTATATTTGTATTTATTTTTCTTTCCACTGGATGCATAGTTAAGTAAAAGGTTGTGTTTGTCTTGAAGGGATGGAATAAAAGAACAAGAATCCATAATAATAATAATAAATAATAGTAACTTAGTATTTGGGAGCCACATATTCTCACTTGTGAATATGCGTAAATAACCCTTTAACAAAATAATAATGATTATAAAAAGTCTTTAAATATTCATTTTTAAAAAAATTTGAGTGATTTTTTTTCAAAATGCCACCCACCTTGTTTACTGGATACCCAAATATACGAGTTCGTTTATTTTAAGGGTAATGCAATCAAATACTCATATATACGAGCTGTAATTCCAATTCGTGTATCTTAAAAGTGTAATTCGATGAGATGATACTACTACTAATACATAAGGTGTATCTCTTATATTCATATATATCAAGCATAATCCGAAGAAATACACGAATGCACAAATATTCGAAAAGCTAAATCGACAAAGATATCCATTAGCCATTATTTGTTCCAGTATTCTTAACAGAATTAAAGGAAACTTGATAGATACAAAATAAGTACCGAGGCCAAAAATATCCACCGTTTAAAAAAGATGGTTAATAATCATGCAAATAAGACTTTAGTCCTAAAATATCTTCCCTTTTCCTTCACATTTTCCAGCGGACCCAACCCCATAAAGAATCTTGAAAAATCATATACCTAGAAAGAAAAAGTTTACATTTCCTAGCTATGAAAAATTCGTGACATACTCATACAAGTAAACAAATATATCATCAATTTATTTATTGACGATGATAAATATACACACATTAATAAAATAATTTATGTTAAAATTGTCCGCATCTTGAAAATTATAAACATATAATTATTTAAAGCAGTACTAAACGAATGCAAAATAAAATAAAAAAGATTTAGGCAATTTCATTTGGAGAAAAGCAGAATTGATCTGCTTGTAGTTGAGATACAACCATGAACGAACTCAATAATAAGTATGTACTACACCTAATCT
The DNA here is from genome assembly GCA_026898415.1 of Leonotis leonurus. NCBI lineage: Eukaryota > Viridiplantae > Streptophyta > Magnoliopsida > Lamiales > Lamiaceae > Leonotis > Leonotis leonurus. The sequence continues at coordinate 2,260,253 of JAPKLX010000010.1, forward strand.
TGGAAATCTTATCATACTCATATCATATAGCCACGTTTACAGCAATAATACCTAAATATATGCCACTTGCCTAAATCTCCTACTTCAATATTTTTTGAATATCGAGGAGACAAATTAAAAGCAATTAAAAATAGAAAATGAAAAAGTGAATCGCCATTGCATTTGCATTCTGCATCTGCACTTCACGAGGTCGTCTTCCTTAAATCCACCACCACTACACTCACATTATCGGAGCTGTGGCGTGCCAGCGCGAGCTTCGTCAACAGAATTGACGCGTCGGAGCATCCCTTGTCGGAGCTCTCCCCCGCCGCCGTCACGCTTATGTCATGTCCCGGCGATCTCGGCGGCGATGGCGGCTTCCTTGACTGCAGGCACATGCGCGCCACCCCACACGCGGTCTCGTTCGAAACGACATCCCAAAGGCCATCACTCGCCAGAATCAAGCACTCGTCCTCCGCCGTCCTCTCCGTGATCGTCACCTCCGGCTCCGATATCACAAACGGCTTCAAATAATTATCGCCTGCAGATTCAATCAAACAAATTAAGTTTTCAATCTCAGAATCAATGACATAATTATCGATCAAACGATTTATATTTTTTATAATCTTGTTCTTACCGATTGCGCGTGACATAGCCAACACACCGAGAACTCGAGGGCCATCCCAGAAAATGACTCGACCGCCGGCGTCTTGGATCCGGTTGAGCTCATCTGGACGATCCGGCTGCAAACAAAATTTACTTTAACTTAGCAATTACTAAAGTAGTTTTCGAATATTAGATTTGGATTTTGGGAATAAGAATTGTTGATCTAGGAATGGGAATCGCACCTTATGATCAACGGAGAGAGGAATCGCGACGCCGTTCCGGCAGAGGACAGCGCGGGAATCGCCGCAATTGGAGACGACGATCTTGTCGGGTGTGACAACGGCAACGACAGCTGTAGAGCCAACGGCATCACACTGGGGAGTCTGGAGCTCGCAGCGGCAAGCGGAGATGCAGGCACCGTCACGGTTACTGCTACAATCGCCGACTTCCTTATCCATTATGGAGAAGCTCTCGCACATAGTTCGCTCCCATGAAGACGAGCCGATGGTTTGAAGCTCGTCTTTTACGATTTCGTGCATCCTATCTCGGCACCTCGTGGCCACCTGCAATTTATCAGTTGAAACAAACCCGATTCAGCAATCTACTCATAAACTGTATAAGAAAAAGCACAAAAATAAGCTGAATCCGAGCATGAACTCACGTGCGAGCAGCCATGGCCATCGTAGACGCCGAAGAAATGCATCGCGCTTGGGAAATTCGGGTTTGTGCCGGAAAAAGCGGGGTGAATCGCGACAGCGTCTTCCATGTCTCTTCTCCGGCCACAAACGGAAGTCATGCCAAACTTGGGATATTCCGTAGCCCCATCAACTTCACTTGCGGCCACCGACGACGGCGGCTCCCATACACTCAGGTGCTTCGCCACCGGCTCCACCTCGCCGGATACCTGAATTCTCTCATCAACCTCTTGAAGCTTAACTTCAAGACTCCGAGCGGCTCTTTCGCGCTCTCTAGGTGGTAAAACCGGAACAACAGCGGCAGCATCCAATCTGTGGCGCTTCCTCTTGCCGCGGCCTTCCAGCGGCGGCGCCACTGTGGAATCGGTGGGCACGAAATTGAATTGATGAATTTCCATCCTTCTCCTCCTGGCAGACCTCGAGGTTGGCTCAACCGGAGCAGTCGTCTCCGTCTCAGCAAGATTAACTTCACAACACATTCCAGCCATCCATACAATCAAAAATCAAAACAAAAATCTTCGAAACTTAAAGAGCAGAATGGAACAGAGCTCAACGATGGGAATGGAAGAGAAAAAAAGTAAATGAAGCAGATCGAAGATTATGAATATGGGAAGAGGTAGGGAGAAGAATAAAAGAGCGCATTATAGAAGTAGTTGATTGGAAGGGCAGCTGCCCGTCACCGTCTAGGGCAGGAGAGGGAAAATGAATCCGACACACAGTTGGTGTGACGTAGAAACGCTGAATGTGAGAGGCTCAATCTGAGCCGTTGATCTTGGGGGTTGTTTTAATACGTGTTGGGTAGGATGGCAGGCGGAAATACGTGGCCCAATGAGAGAACACCACGAGGAGAGACTTCCTTTACTGACACGCATGTGGTGGCCTGGGACAGACTAGGCCCGTGGGTTGTTATTCGGTTTTTTTTTTTTGTGGCAATTTTCTTTTTTTAGAGAGGAGAAAAAGATGTTACATGCTACTCCTACTACCTTTCTAAGGGGATGAGCACCACGTGGCGAGATCGTAGTGTACGACATCGCGTTGTTATTGTTTGACTACCACATCTTCTTGCAGCGCGTCATCTCACTCACACACAACTTGTATTTATTTATTCTTGCATCCCCTTTTTCTTCTTCTCTATTGGCATCAGACTACGAGTTCAAGTTAGAAACCTTTGGTAATCGAAAAGATTTCAGTTTACCTCAATAATTATTTTATAGCTTCACGAACTGTAATTAAATAATTAACCATCAATAGTGGCTGCCAAGAAACCACCCAAAAAACAATTATCGCTCGAACATAATTGAGAGTAAAACTGAGCTGGAATCAGAATCGGCTTCGCCTTCGATTCTAATTTTGTGGAACGAAAAATCGAATACTTTTTTAAAATGTTTATTTTCTATACTTTTTAATTTTTTTTACAAACATAAATACATAATTGTGTTATCCTTTTAATATTAATATTACTAATATTATAAAATAATTAATTTGCTTTAGGATCTAGCGGTTGATTTGAAAAATAAAAGAACGGTTGATTTGAAAAATACAAGAGCGACTGTCCGAATAGCACTCGTCAGGTAATATTTTAAAGATGAAATAAAATACGAGCAACTCTTAGGAAAGGGTTATGAACTAATTGAATCGAATTCAATATCACACTATTTGATTCAATACATTATGAATATTCGAATCGAATATTTTCTTTTTTTAATATATTAAATAATATTTATCCGTTCTATTGAAGATAATCTCATTTGACTAAATATGTGTGTTTTATTAACTTTTAAATCATCTTTATGGGATAGAGAGTGTAATATTTAAAAATATTAAATTTAAAATATGATCTGATTCAAAATCTCATTATAGCAAAAATTAAAAATCACATTGAATGTAAAGTTTTTTAACATTAAAAATAGGATTTATATTTAAATAATTATATGTAAATATATTTATATAAATATATTATTTATATTATTAATTAAATATTTGCGAATACCAAATTAAACGAATGCAAATCACTAAATTTTAAAATTGAATACTAAATGGAATAAAAATGATTGAATTCATTTATGAGATGTATAAAATGTAGAGGTAAAAGAGTATTCCGTTTTGAGGTGCAAGTTGCAAATTATTAATGATTACTGGGGGAGAGGGGAATAATAATAAATTATATAGTGAAGGTGCGAGTGGGGGATGGGAAATGTAAGATAGGAAGGAGCAATAAAGGAGAGTACGTAAGGAGTGGAGATTGAGACACGTATGGGACCACATGTCAACGTCGATGGACGGTCTTAGAATATCTCTGCTTGCACTCCGACACGCGTCCTCCTCATGACGTGGATCCTAAGCTGCTCTCTCCCATTTACATGCATATACTACGATTCCTATTTCCCCTTCCCACCTTGTTTCTATTTTTGAACTTCTCAACGTATTCCTTTTGTATTACGTACTTTCCTTTATAATCAACTCCATATTAATTAACTGATACTTTACATCTATAGTCTAGCTATCAGCTGCCTCAATCTGATTAAATTCGATTACAACTTATTTCATTTTGTTTACTTAAACAAACTCACTACGTAGCTTTTGTGTAACAAGAAAACGGTGAGTTGGTTATTAAACCACCCAGTCACCCACCGCTTCCTATTGCTAAAAGTAAAAATAAAAATATTGTGATTTATCAACCTATCATAGGTGCAGCCCATAGTTGTTATTGGGCCTCTACATAATTAATGCCGCATTTTCTAATATATCCATGAATGCAATGGCCCATAGGAAGTAACATAAGTGCAACATTATTTAGCATGGTGGGTTGTCCTCATTATGTCCGAATAGTTACGCCCAACCTACAATTTCTTCCATGAAAGATAGGATATAGAAAAATAAAATAAGTAAGAAAAAAACAAAAGAAACTTGATCCCTCTATAAGCACGAAGGTAATTGAGTAGCTTAACTGTCTACACTTTTTTCCTTGTAATTTCCACATGAGGATAATTAGAGTGTACTTATTTGGTATGTGAGGACAAAAGTCAACTTCGTATTTATTAATTTTTCTCATTCTCATTATTTGACTATATTCAAGGAGACGTGGACTTTCTTTAATTTTTCCGTTACTATCATATTTCTCCACTAAACACGAAATTTAAGTATGGTTTACTTTAAGCCCATAGGGCCATTTAACTGTGCATACGTGTCTACTTATATTTATATTTCAATTTATAAATCATACTACGTGAAGACGTTTTTTGGATTTTAAAAAGGGTTATAATCTATTATACTTTAAAATCATACTACGACACCCAAGTTCCATTATGAGAGCTCAAAAGGAAGAAACTCACGAAAACACACTGATTTTATTATTGAATGCAAATAAAAGAAGTTTTATTATTCCAGACCCACCATGTAATTCTTCTACATCCAGAATAAATTGGTGGTGCAAAATTATAAAGCTTTGAAATTTAAATGAAAAGATCTTTGATATCCAATGTCTTTTTTTAGCTTACTGAATTTAAATAATTTAAGTGCAATAATGAACACGTTCAATGGGTGTTTCAAGGGCATTAATAATATCTCAATTAAATGTCGAATTAGTCAATGTAATTGCTGAGTAATTACCTGCAAAAAGCATTTAAACACCGGAAATTATCTTCAATAGGTACTTACTCTTTAAATGAGGGAAAGTAAACTTCATGTACGGATGAATTAATTAATCAACTCCTCAAAAGGCTCCTTAAGTAATTGAATAGTCTAAAATTTAACTGATTAAATATGAAATCTAATATAGACCCAACTCATTTTTATATATTGTGATGTAATAAGATATAAGAAGAATGTGTTACATTACACAACATCTTTTAACAACATTATACTATGACCCACAATGTGAATTATACTCTCAAATTGTCTTAAAAGGCAAACTGGAAAGTTGTGCTGTCACAGTACATCTCATCTAAATTGAAATTTTAACATGATTTTTGAATAATTACAAATACATTAGTTATTATTCAAACACCCTCAACTCCTTCCATGATCGAAATGATCATGTAGTTATATTATTCAAAAGTTGTGCTGAAATTAGACATAGGGTGATTAACCTAATTTGGCTTAAATCATGTAATTTTCGTGTAAAGTAAAGTTCGATAATTATAGGAGAAATATTAGTTAAATATGTATATAAATAAACATGAAGATGAAGTCGATACGAGGAAAGATACATGGGTCAAAGCTGTATATAAAGCGTCAACTCCACTAATAAGACTCCTCAGTCCTCTCTCTTCTTCTCTTCTCCTCAGCATATCCATCCCCAGTCAGTCCCCACCAATTTATTTCTGCACTCTGCCTTCCTCGCCAAACACAACCTATTAATTCTCTCTCTAAACGTTAAAGACAAACTTTTGGAACACCCCATGTGAATTCTGGAATTCATTCAGCAAAACACAAACTCAAAATCAACCTCACCAAATGCAATAAACGCAATTTGTTGTTTTCATCTGCTCAATTCCGTGTTCGTACACTTTTTTTGAGCATTTTTCATTCTCGTAAATCATGTGCGCGGCCTCCAAAACTCCGGATCAGGACCCCTTTAAAGTACTCAAACTGATGCCCAAAGAGAAGAGTCGAGACGCGCTTATGGCGTCGTTGAAGGCCTCCATTGCCGTCATCTTAATCCTCTCCACCTCCCTCGCTCTCTACTCCGCAATCTACGGCGCCACTCAGCCTGATTTCTTCCGATGGACGGACCACCCCGGCCCGGAACTGTACATGGCCCGGTTGAACTCGGACACTTCCCCCACCAACGTCTCCCACATCGTCTACGGCATCGGCGGGTCGACAGCCACCTGGGCGAACCGGGCAGTCTATTCGGATCTATGGTGGAAACCCGGCTTAAGCCGCGGGTTCGTCTTCCTTGAGAAGGACCCGGGAGGGAAAACCGGGTCTCGAATGGGGCACCGGGTCTCGTCCGAGTGGCGGCGGTTCCGGCGCACGGCGGGCTCGGATTCGGCGGTGAGGATAGCGCGTGTGCTGGTGGACCTGTTCCGGGTCAGGTTGACGAACGTGAGGTGGTTCGTGATGGGGGACGACGACACAGTGTTCTTCCCGGAGAATCTGGCCGCGGTGCTGGGGCGGTACGACCACCGCCGTATGGTGTACGTCGGCGGGAATTCGGAGAGCGTGGAGCAGGACGTGATGCATGCATACGACATGGCATTCGGCGGCGGCGGCTTCGCAATCAGCTACCCGCTCGCGGCGGAGCTCGCCGTCGCCATGGACTCTTGCCTCAACCGCTACCATTACTTTTACGGCTCGGATCAGCGGGTTTGGGCGTGTGTTGGGGAACTCGGAGTGAGGCTCTCCATCGAACCGGGTTTTCATCAGGTATGTATTCCGCTAATTCATTTTGTTGCATCTTTCACATTTTCTCTTCCTTTTTTTTTAAAATAAAAATAAATTACTAATTGATTACGGTATATACGCACGTAACACAAAATGTGTTCAGTTATGTTATTGAAATCGGCCGTGAAAATGCTTACAAGATCGTGCTATTCTGGTGATGACACGTAGACATATGTAGCATTAAATTACTTCAATTTTGTCTAATGCCTCTTATGCACTAGCTACGCCTCATAATGCATAAAAGTATGCCTTTATTGTTTAAACAATGTTTGAGGGTTAACTTATTCGAATGTTATTCTTCAATTGAAATGTAACTGGCACAAATTTTCATTTGAATCTGATAGACGGGTCAACTTAGCATGACTCGCGACGTGCAACTTTTTCCATACTTTATGATCTCAAGAAAAGGCTAAAGTAGATTGAGCCGTAAACTTGGTTCTTTTGAACTGAGCGTGTTAATTTGGTGTCTCTTCCTTGTGAAAACACGTGGCTGATTCTGAATGGAAGTTGGTGGTGGGTTTTGCTACCGTTACATCTGTGTGTTATTCCTAGGCAGTAGGCACCTACTACTCATCTGGGCTCTCGCCACGTATATTCCTTTCTTTAAGTGGACGGCTTTTTCGGCTTGATTTTCTTGTTTGTTAGCTTTTGCAGCCACTTCGCACCAAGAAAAATAAACTCCCACTTACTTCTTCCTTTGTTATTTGTCTTAGTTTTTAAGTTGGAGTTATGAAAGCTATCGGTTTTGATCATAATCTAGGACATTATTTTCATTTATTTTTTTGACTGTAGTGTCTAGGTGTATAGTTTGTGTTTGTCTAGTTAGATAAATATTGTAGTAAATTATCCATTAGAATGAGGTAGGATTTTTTAATTGGTTAATGACAGCTGCATAAAGTGAATCACTATAGTTGTTTGTCCCTTTCTCATTGTTGGAAACGTTTGCTAAACAGGTGTCAATTTATTTGAATAGAGTTTATAAACAAGTGTTTTCTTGAAGTTTGTTCTTATTCCAAACAACTAAAGATAGCATCTTGCTTGAGAATCATGCTAGATCAGCATATATACAATGGGGATCTTATTTTTGGTTTTAACAAAATATGAGCTAAGTTGTAAAGAATGGTGTCTTTATGAAGATAAGATAGTGGGGGAGATTTAGTTTATAAGGTGGACTTTATCTATGATGACTAAGAAACTGTTAGTGGATTAGAAGTTAGGCATGAAATCACTTTTCATGCGGACTATTTATTATAGCAATGGTGAGTTTAATCACCGCTAGAGAAAGTGGCTTCACCATCCAAACTTTGTAGAAGTATTCACTTTTCCATTAATGACATAACAAGGAAAACTAGTCACAATCAATATTATAAGATTTAGCTATAAAGAAAGTGACGAGGAAGAATTCATAAACAGTGGGAGAAATAGATAGTTTATATTTCCGCTATTGTGTCTTTTAGCTTCAAAGCTGGTAAATTTCTATGCTTTTCTACTAAAAGACTCGAAATACTTGTAAAGACTTAATGTGCTGCAAACGCTAGATGTAAAGGAAAATACATGCCGTACATATTTAAATGTCTCAGCTTAAGGTTGAGATGGTAAAATATTTTTATCCTAGAAGTAATGATACTTCCTTCATGATCATCCAATTAAAAGAACAAAAAAACTCATGTCTGACCGTTTTACTGTTTTGACCATATTCGAAGCCACAAACTTATGTCGGTGCAATAGTTGTAACATTATGGGTGTTTTGTAGTGTTTGGATTCGGGTCTTATTAGATGGTTTTGCACAAGACTTGCCCTGTTCAAGAATGATTCCCCTTATTAACAAGTGTGAACTCTCTTCACATTAATTATACTTTCAGATTGATATCAGAGGAGATGCATTCGGGCTCCTAGCAGCACACCCGTTGGCGCCTCTCGTTTCTCTTCACCATCTCGACTCTGTCAATCCCTTGTTTCCAAACCAGACTCAACTCGAGTCATTGAAAGGCCTGATGAATGCCTATGACGTTGATCCTCAGAGAATTCTGCAGCAGTGCTTTTGTTACCATCACAAGTATAAATGGTCAGTTTCGGTATCATGGGGTTATGCAGTGCAAATATTCCCCGTTTTCTTGACTGCCAAGGAGTTGGAGACGCCTCAACAAACCTTCAAAACATGGAGATCTTGGAGTGATGGGCCTTTCACATTCAACACTCGGCCTTTGAGCTCCGATCCTTGTCAACGACCATTTGTCTTCTTCTTGACCTCTGCTACACAGGAGGGAACAGGCAAGACAGTAACGACGTACAAAAGGTTAGTGGCTAAGCCAGTAAATAAGTGTAACAAGAACTTTGCTCGTGCTGCGGCCATTAAGAACATCGTCGTCTTAGCATCAAGAATGGAACAAGAAGAGTGGAATCAGGTCAGTTGTGATCCTTCTTGTTGAATGATTGCTATCATATAGTGGCCCTTTAACTGGTAATGGAAAATCGCATCATTGAGTATAAGAAAAAATGAAAAATATATCTTGTCCATTAAAAGTGCTCTTATAGCTATGACTAGTGAACTCGTTCCAACTTAGAAAACTTTGAGTTTTAGGAGAAATCTGTGTTGTCCTGTCAGAAATTCTTATTTGGGAAAGAAAAAGAAAAACACTAAGTGAGGATAGTGAACTAGTTCAACTAGGGGTGTCTATTCGGTCGGGTACCCTATCCAAAATTTTCGGGTACCCGACCCTGAAAAACATAAATTTTAGACACCCGACCCCAAACCGGACTCGGGTATTTATGGTCGGGTATTCGGGTACCTGAAGTTACCCGAAGCAATTGACATTGATTTCAATTTTCAGGTATTTTTGGGTTTTGGATTTTCGGGTTTTTTCAGGTTTTTTGAATTTTTGGGCAAAGTGTACGTGAATTGAGTCGGTGTAGTGGGCCTGTGTTTTAGCTTTGGATATTTGGGTTTGAAACTCCCTTGTCATATATTTAGTGAGCCTATTTCTATATAATGTATTCATTTTTGTTGTGTTTCTGGGATTTAATTTGATTGGTGATGCAATTTGTGAATATGCAGAGTAGCCCAAGGAGACATTGTTGCGACATCGATGGAAGTTTAGGACATGGAACAATGAAAGTTAGGATTAGAAGGTGTAAACATTCCGAGAGTATAACATTTTGAGGCTATCCAAATATACCACATTATTTGTAAATAATAATTGGCGGACTATTATGGCACATTTTAGCTTCTACATTATATACATATATGAATTGATTAATTACTTTGTAGCTGATTCAAGACCTTTCTCATTAAGGTTTTTGGCTAGATAGTAACACTAATTTTTAAAAATAGATTATATTAAATTTATATTACAAAGTCGCACCATAAAAGATTAAAACTAAAGACCTATTGCATTAAATATAACATTGTATCGCACTAATTGTTTTTATCATATAATTCGAGTGTGAACAGCTAATAACTAAACTATAGTAGGAGTACTGTTCATATGCTGGTGGGCTAAAGTTCAAACAACACTAAATACTGTTGGGCCGAAGTTCAAGTACCCAGTAAAGTATATTGGGTCCAATAAAATTAGATTTTTAGCTTTGTCTGGTGCAACCCTTAAAGGAAGAGAGGAAGAAAAATATAAAACTTTCCAAATTGAATCATATTTGACTCATATATATATACATGTATAATATTATGTACATAGACTAATGTTATTCTACATAAATATCTTATGTCATATATTTCGTGAATACTATGAACACACTTTAATTTTGATATCGATCGTTAACATTATTTTGTTTCTCCGATCCATTTGTTATTTTCATCTTCAATTTCATAGAAATGAACAAACCAAAATTTGATTTTTGAATGATATTTATATTTAATGATGATCTTAATAAGTTGTGAACAAATCATGTAATAAGGTAATTATTCCGTCATTTGGGATTATAGTTAATGCAGTAAAAGAAACTAATTTGAAAATTTCAACTGAAAGAGAAAAACTAAAAGCAAAATCAATTGATAAAAGAATGGCCAGTAGTGAGACAATAGGTGCGGTCTAAGTCTAACAATTAATTACCACTTGAAAAAGAGAGAAGAAAACAATAAATGAAAGCAACTATACTACTTCAATTGATCCAGAGAATTAAAGTGAACGGCTAGGGTTTGCTGCGGTATAATTATTTACTATAGTATGAGTATATCTACTTAATTAATGTACCTCAATGTGTAAGCGGTAATGGATAAACTTGATCACTTTTTTTCTGTTCAACTGAATATAATATAACAATAAAATGAGTTAATACAAATGAAATTAGATACTTAGGTCCCATAGGATGCCAGCTCATTTGTCCAGTTGGACCTTAAGACCTCTCTTATTTGATAGTATCAGTACAGTGGTACACAATATCATAATTTGTATAGTTTTATTTGCTTTTTAATTTTTCTTCGAGCTAGTCTTTAAAATATTAATTTAGGTCAAACAAAGTTGTTGTAATCATAATAGGCATGTGGAATAGTCCGTGTGTGTGTAGGAATTGGTAATTGATAATTTTGGTCAATTTCTTTTCGTTACCTTGAAAATTGGGTGCCATGATATGGTGATGGTGGATGAGAAGAAAATGGAGAATGAGTGTGAAAGTCGGGAAAATACAAATCTTTTACTACTTGATTATTTGTTACGACAAATCTACAAATATATAAATTGATTTGTATGTGCACAATAAGAAGTAAAATCTAGATGATGTTTAGCACTTGTGGTACGGAGACACCATAATTCCTTCATTAAGCGAGAGTCTAATATTCATACTAAATAAAGTGCGAGTTTTTTCTTATTTTATTTGATTTTTTTAAAGATTTTATTAGTTAATTTGGATATGTTTGATTAGTGATACGATAGTTGTAATGTATCTTGAATTTAAAAAAGAAAATCTGTTGTAACATCAAAATTGGTCATATATATAATTATACCATAAACCTAAAGTTTTTGTTCTATAAAAGCAATTCTCATTCACTTATTAAGGTGAGAGTTGAAGTTACACTTTTGTTCTCGGAAATTATTCACTAACAAACACATCTTGTGAGTAATTTTCCTTTCAGAACTTCAAAACTTGATTTGACAAATATTATTATCATCTACCAAAAATAAAATTTGACCCAATTTGAGAGAATCCCATGAAACATTGTGGAAGTAGCTAATTTTCCCTATTTGAGATGCTCGTTTTTGTTTCTCCAGCCTGCTCTCTGAAACAATAAAAAGAAAACCCAGAGAGGAAGGAAGGTGAAAGAAGGCCTCGAAACTTAGTCGATTTATTACAACTCACTACTAAAAGGAAACTAGAGTTCAAAACTCACATAGTTTATAGTACACCCACTGTCCGGTTCTCAGAGAGACTTAAAGAAAAGGTAAGGAAATCTATCTGCGTGCAAGTGCAAGTGCAAAGGACCTGACCCTAACCCTACCCCCTTAAACAAAATCAATCTCTAGAGGTACTTTCTTTTTTCCCTTATCTTCCTGCAATCAAACTGCAACTGTTTTGTACTTTGCGTTGGTATTTAGCAGGTCCAATATTAGGGTTTTGTTTATACACTGAAAAAGGGTTTCTTTCTTTATTTGGGGCTCCTTAATTTTATCTTTAGATCTTCGTTTATTTATCTGGCTGGTCCTTCTTGTCATTTTTTTTTTCTTCTTCCTTTTCTGTTTTCCATTTTTTGCTTTGAAGATAGCTACTGTAGAAGCTCTAGATCAGATTTTGTGCTCAAATGAAGGAAAGAATTGACTAGTGTTTATTAACAGCTGGCCTTTTGAAGATAATGATTTGAGTCTTGAGAGAAATCTTGAGTTTATCCATTGGGCTTTTTGGGGGGTTATTATCTTCTTTTAGATCTCAACCAACAGTATATCTCAAACAAAGAAAGGGTTCGAGATTCAAGATTTTAGCTTTGTTTCACCCAATATAACTATTGGTGCATTCAAGAACTATTCGGTTGTTTCTTCAAGAAATTTGACAGAGAGCGAGAGAGAATTAGTGGTTTTATTTTATTAGTATTTGTTTTTTTTTTCTTGGAAGGTGAAAAAGGATTTGGGTAGAAGAAAAAGGAAGGAAGGAATGGGTAGTAAATGGTGGGCAGAAACGGCGAACCCTATGCAGTCGCAGTCGCAGTCGCCTCTCCAGAGTCTCCACCTCTTGAACTCTGAAAATGGTGGAGATCAAAACCCTCCAGAAGAAGATGAAACCGACCAAGACAACCGCACCCTCTCTACCGATCCCGACTCGGCGGAGCCGTCGTCGAGCTCAGGTCGCCGCCCACGGGGCCGACCCCCAGGGTCCAGGAACCGCCCCAAGCCTCCCGTCGTCGTCACCAAGGACAGCCCCAACGCCCTCCGCAGCCACGTCTTGGAGATCGACGCCGGTGCCGACGTCTACGACTCCCTCGCCGCCTTCGTCCACCGTCGCCGCTGCGGCGTCTCCGTCGTCAGCGGCGCTGGCGTCGTCCGAGACGTCACGCTGCGGCAGCCTGCGGCGCCCGAAGGCGTCATCAGCCTGCGGGGCACCTTCGAGATACTGTCCCTGTCGGGTACTTTTTTGCCGGAACCGGCTCCGCCGAGCGCCACCAGGCTCACGGTGTTCCTCTCTGGCGGCCAGGGGCAGGTTCTCGGGGGCGCGGTGATCGGGGCACTCATGGCATCGGCGCCGGTGACGGTCGTGGCCGCCACTTTTGTAAACGCGGTTTATGAGAGACTACCGATTGAAGACGAGAGCGGCATCGGCGGTGAAGTAATGGCGGCGGCGGTGCATCAGCAGAACCATGAGCAAACGAAGCCGCCGTCAGTGGGTAATATGTATAATTCGCAGGTGTCGAATGATGTTGTTTGGGCTCCTCAACCTCAACCATGCCCTCCTCCCTTTTAATATTCAATTTTCTGTCACCATTTCTGCATTTTGTTTTATATTTGGTTTAAATGAATGTTACACGTGTAAGTGATTTTTCTCCGGATTCACATGAATTTGATCGTGTATGAGTATGAGATAAGACCAAGTGATTCTGTATTCTAAACTGATCCAAGTCAAGTTATGCACTTCTATGTGAGATTCTCTTCAATCACACCCTCTACTATAAATTTTGTATTTTTAAATTTAAAACTGCGATAGCTGGAGTTAGTGTGTTGATTTTATGTTGCAACTTCTTCAATAAGTGCTTTTCGAGTATGGTTTCAGCAGAATAATATATTGTATAGAAAATTTGAAGAATTAATGAGTTTAACGTTGTCCTATTCAATTAGAATTAGAATGATATATGAAGTTATATTATAGAAGTTGCGATAGAAAATATCAAATTATCAATAGATGATGTAATCGGTGTGAAAGCGGAAACTATATAAATTTGGAATGTAAGAGTATTTAATCAACTTGGGGGTGTTCGGTTACCTAAAAATTAGATTAGCTCGTTATTGTCTAAAATTAATTTGACTTATGATCAGTAGAGATTATTTTTGTTATTGGAGAGACCAAGATAAATAAATCATGACTAATCTTATATTGCGAGATTATTTTTGTTGTAGGGAGAGATCAAGACAAATAAATAATGACTAATCTTAGGTTGCATTGCATAGTCTTGAGATTAAATTACTAGCATATCTATCCAACCAAACATTTTATAATAATTAATACGAGATTAAACGATGAATAATTGATCCGACCGAACAAACCCCTTAGTATTGGAATTGGTATTCATTATATCTAACAATCATACCCCAACAAACTATATATGCTTCATTTTTCACGTGATTATGTTAGTGGATTTTGGGGGAGCCGAGTATATGTACTAGTTCTCAAAACTTCAATCATAGGGTGAATTCTAAAGAAACTGTATGCGCTTGAGAGAGTACCATTGAACTATAATTAATGGGACAAATATAATTTTGGAATATAAAATGATGTTCTACTTTAATCCCGATAAATAGTGTTTAATTTTTGATGATGGCCTTAATTTGCAACTTTTACTTTTTATTCTTCTTTAGGCTAACATGGGCCCAGCAAAAGATCGAATAAATCCTTAACGGGCCTACGGCCCCATGCCACGGATTGAATAAAAATATGAAATTACTAGTTGGCTACTAATGGCAAATTCATCTATTTTCCTAAAATGGTGGAAACCCAAATAATTATTTTCTTTGAAAATCGTTCCATTTTCAAATAAAAACCATCATTATCTATACGAATCATTTCTTAATAAAGCTTCACATTTTTCTCATTCGATATTTCGAAACGTGAAGTTACAATCTTAAGACAATACTACACTCACCTCTTCACTTTGCAGCCGTCCGGCTAAAAGTGTATCTAAAATTAAGATTTGATAGAAAGATTAAGTTAAGTATTTTAAAGATATTTTTTTTGAGAAAGTAACTATTTTTAATTAAAAAAGAAAATACTTTTATCGCGATTGAGATAATATTAAAATAAATGTTATACTATATATAGAAGAGATTCAATGTTTTATTTTTATTATTTTTATGTCTCACACTTCATATTTCATAATTAAATTATAATATATTTTTTTGTTTTAATTAAAATTTATTTTATACATAATACTATGATTCATCCCACCTAAATAAAGTATATAATTATTTTTAAGTATTTAACATCACTTTTAATTGATTTCAAAGTTTATAAATTTAAAATTAGAGTATATAACAAAAATTAATAGTTTTTTGAAATAATTATTAATTATGATTCATTAATTAAAATAATAAGTTTAATTGTAAAATATGAAATGTGGAATAGAAAAGTGAAATACTCACTCAATCATGTCCTGTTAGTATAATGATGTTGCTAGTAAGTAGTAACTCTTTCAGATTTGCCTTATCCATCTTCTTCTCTCATTTAAGTTGGCCTTAAAACTCAATAAAATACTAGCAGTTTTGGTCAAACGAGACTATTTTAAATATTTTGAATAGGAGGGAGTTGACTAGTTGAACTATTAGTATGCAACTATATATACAATTCATGTAAGTCATTAAGGACTAATTATAAACACGTCAGAAATTGTTATTATTGTAAATACTTAAATGTCATTCTGATTAATATCACTTGATGATCATTTGAATGAAGAAAGGTTTTCTTCTTTTGTTTCTTCATGCTTTTTAGCTTTTACCCCTTTGAGTGAGAATATATTTTTCCCCTTTGCAAAATATTTCAATAGCTCAATATAATGATTTTGTTATAAACAAATGAGAGGAGTACGAGAAGCATTAATTTGTTTCAAAACACAAGTTACAAAACACCAATTCATATGCTTACACAACCTCTCATCGTTCAAGTATAGCATAAACCCAAGAATAAAAGAGCTTAGACTGGGTAGAGGCAGCTTCCATCATCACTTCTTGCCGTCGGATCGAAGTTCTTGGCGTTAGGGTCGGTGCAGCCCTCCGGTATCGGAACATTGACCTGCTGAGCGGCTTTGCCTGCAGCATTCACCCATAACAAACTTATGTTAGCATCTTAAATATATGTAATCTTGCATGTTCACATATGACTAATTCAAGTGATCTGATTTTGCTTCTTCGACATATATCAATGCAATCACTCAATATATAGTATATGTAATCAATATAATGTGATGAAAAAGTACTAACCGTAGAAAATGCCTTGATCAATGGAGTCCTTGTTGGCATCTCCCAAGGCAGCCTGACTCATGTATTTATCAGCTAACTGCACCCTCTTCACATTCTCCTGCTCCTGCACCAGCATGTACCCGTATTCCAGAAGCTTCTCCACCGTCATCTTCGGCTGCTCGAACACCGGTGGCCCGTCCCTCGAATTCACCAGCTTCATCCCTATGTTCTCCACTCCGACTCCCGACACCCAGTCCCTCACTAAGTCGTCGTACACTCGAGCCCTCAACGCCCCGAAAAAGTCTGCATTCCACACGGTATCATCGTCAGATTATTTTATTTTTCAACAAGGAAAAAGGTCTCGAGTTTGAGTTAGACTAATTAGTTACCAATAGACTGGCCGGGGAAGGTGTCGACGAGCTTGACGACGGCCTGGGGGGAGACGCCGTCGGTGCGGAAGATACCCTGGCAGACGCCGATGCGGTCGTCGCGGGTGGGGGCCCAGTAGAACTTCTCCATGCGGCCATCACGGATGAGGGGAGCGTAGAGGGTGGAGAAATCGTTGCCGGTACAGATGATGGGGACGCGAGGATTCTCCTGCTTGTTGTACATTCCGGGGAGTTGTACGTTGGTGGGGTTGTCGGCTATGTTCATGAGGGTGGCGTTAACCATTTGGTTGTTCACCGTGTACTGGGTGGTGCCGCCCATGCGCCCGGCGCCGGCGTCGAGGTCATTGATGAATAGGCAGCACATCTTCCCCTTCTTTATTATGTCCGCCGCCTCACGGTACCGTTGCCTTATCAGCTTCGCCGGCTCCCCTGCGTTCCCACTCTCCAGCTCTCCGGCACTCATCATGATCGGACTGCACGCATTGCAAATTAATTCAGAATTTGTGATTTCTTAATGTTTTGAAATTTCAAATTTGTGAGTGAATGATTACTCACTTGACGCCCATCTTGCGGAAGACGAGCTCGCATTGGAATGACTTTCCCTGTCCTTTTCCTCCCCACACTCCCAGAATCAAAGGAATCTGTATCCACAAAAGAAAATGTAAACAGATAAGCAAGCTGCAACTAAAGAGGAAATGAATTGAGAAGCATGGATGATATAATATAAGGACCTTGATGTTAGGCAATGACATGAAGTTCTTGCAGAGGTGAACAACAAGCTTGTCCATGAAGGCTGGAGCGATGTAGAAGCCATCCAACTTGTTGTCCATGTTGTACCTGCCATCACATGCACAGAATCGCCAAAATATTCCTAATCAGAATCAAAACACCCTATTAATAATGGCCTCACCTTCCCATCTGGGAGAAGCTTAGGGTAGCTAGTTTTGTGAATTAATTACTCGCGAAGGCCCTGGCTGAGGTACTCGTAGGAGCTGAGGACCGCGTCGTGGGTCCCCATTCCGGTGGGCGCCTGAAAGAGCGAGTCGACCAATCCCTTCCCTCGGGTAATGTCTTGTTGGTCGTCCGAGATGTCCTCCCCGAGCCCCTTCCATCTGTCGCTGTCTGTCTCTTTCTTCTCGTTGATCTCCTGAGCTAACACTTTGAAGTTCCCTGATGAAAACTTGGGGAGGTATGAGGGGTTTGCCTTCTTCAAGGTGGCTCCGAAGAAGGCCGTGGTAGGGGCTGCGCTGTTGCCGCTGCTTGATCCATTACTCAACTTCACCTAATCATCATATCAACATAACAAAGCAAAAGGATCGAATAAAACTGTAGCAGTACTAGTAGCTCCATCAAACCAATAAACTACTTGAGATTTGGAATTGGATTCTCTATCATCATTTGCCTTCAACCAGTATCATATGTATGGAGACGTACTTTAATTTGTTTGATAATTTAATTTATTCTTTCATGGATTGAACAAATTTGAGTTTTGTGGATCATGCAATCCTTCAAATATTATAGTTTAATAGTTAATGAGTTGGTATATTCGTAAAATGGACAATATTCATGATTAGTTGCTCCATATATGCATAGTAAAGAAAATGTATATATGTAAAACCATATAAGATGAATTATGATAAACAGACTCTCATAGAAAAAAAACGCTTAAGGCAGGCGATATATGATAGAATAGGTAAGCAAAGCGCGGGGTGTTACCGGAAGGCGGTTGACAGAACCGACGGTGGAGACGGTGGCCGCCATTGATCGTCAGTTGAAGCTCAAAGTGTGATATATTTAGATGCTTAATAGTTATTTGGTGTGTATTGTGTTGCTGCTATATAGGGAGTAGTAGAGAGATGGAGTTGTTAAAAGATATGCCTATGTCCACACAATTAAGATTGCCTTGCCACGTGCCCAACCGACGTCCCATTTTTTGGGGTTCATATCAAAAGATTCTTGGAGATTACAATATTAGCTCCAGACTACTCCACTCCACTTGAAGCTTTTCTTACCCATTTTTGCTTCACTACCATATTTTATAATAAATCCACACAATAATATCTACTCTGACTTTTCCCTATTACATTATCCACCCAAACAAGTTCGTCATAAATAAAAGGAAAATACTAAAATATGAAACAATATTAGACTATTAGTAAAAAAAAGCCATGTAACAGTCCAAGAAGCATGCAGTAATTTGTTTCAAAACACAAATTATAATACAGGACACTAACTAACGTACTCCACGAAGTAACATACATAGGCACTAAGTAATTAATTCCCTTTGGCAGAAGTACTCTCATCGTTGTACTAACATAAATCCAAACAAAAGAGCTCACAATTAGGAATAAAGCTTAGAATTAGTATACGCAGCTGCCATCATCACTTCTTGCCGTTGGGTCGAAGTTGTTGGCGTTGGGGTCGGTGCAGCCTTCCGGCACCGGAACATTCACCTGCTGAGCAGCTTTGCCTGCATTCAATAGTATATTTATTATTACAAGTATATATATATATAGTAAAATGAATGTGATGGAAAAGTACTAACCGTAGAAAATGCCTCTGTCAATGGAGTCCTTGTTGGCCTCTCCCAAGGCAGCATCTTTCAAGTATTTATCAGCCAACTGCACCCTCTTCACATTCTCCTGCTCCTGCACCAGCAAGTGCCCGTATTCTAGAAGCTTCTCGATCGTCATCTTCGGCTGCTCGAACACCGGTGGGCCCTCCCTCGAGTTCACCAGCTTCATCCCTATGTTCTCCACCCCCACCGATGCCACCCACTCCCGCACTAAGTCGTCATACACTCGAGCCCTCAACGCCCCAAAGAAGTCAATAGACTGGCCGGGAAAGGTGTCGACGAGCTTAACGATGGCCTCGGGAGGGACGCCGTCAGTGCGGAAGATCCCCTGGCACACGCCGATGCGGTCTTCACGGGTGGGGGCCCAGTAGAACTTCTCCATGCGCCCGTCACGGATGAGTGGGGCGTAGAGGGTGGAGAAGTCGTTGCCGGTGACGATGATGGGCACGCGTGGGTTCTCCTGTTTGTTGTACATTCCGGGGAGTTGTACGTTGGTGGGGTTGTCGGCGATGTTCATGAGGGTGGCGTTCACCATCTGGTTGTTCACCGTGTACTGGGTGGTGCCGCCCATTCGCCCCGCCCCGGCGTCGAGGTCGTTGATGAAGAGGCAACACATCTTCCCCTTCTTTATTATGTCCGCCGCCTCACGGTACCTCTGCCTTATCAGCTTCGCCGGCTCCCCGGCGTTCCCGCTCTCTAGCTCTCCGGCACTCATCATGATTGGACTAACCATTTCAAACTTATCAAAAGTTGTCTTAAAAATGGAAAATTTAATCTGAATTTGTTAACGCATTACTCACTTGATGCCCATCTTGCGGAAGACAAGCTCGCACTGGAAGGATTTCCCCTGTCCCTTGCCTCCCCAGATACCCAAAATAAGAGGGACCTATATATATATTATATATATAACAACAAATCTATTCAACATAGTCTACTACTGACAAATAAAGTGATCGATGTCGAGACAAAGAAAGTCTTAAGAAGAAAAAAATAATGGATCATGGATGCATGAATGACCTTGATGTTAGGCAATGTCATGAAGTTCTTGCTGAGGTGCACAACAAGCTTGTCCATGAAAGCTGGGGCAATGTATAAGCCATCCAACTTGTTGTCCAAGTTGTACCTGCCATTACATAAACAACATCACTAATAACAATCAAAATACACCCAATAATGTCCAAAAACTTTCAATCTTGGAGATGATTTCATTACATACTCGCGGAGGCCTTGGCTGATGTACTCGTAGGAGCTGAGGACAGCGTCGTGGGTCCCCATACCGGTGGGTGCCTGAAAGAGACTGTCGACCAATCCCTTCCCTCTCGTGATGTCCTGTTGGTCATCCGAGGCGTCCTCCACGAGCCCCTTCCACCTGTCCTTGTCTGTCTGTTTCTTCTCGTCGACTTCCTGAGCTACCACTTTGAAGTTCCCTGATGAAACCTTGGGGAGGTATGAGGGGTTTGCCTTCTTCAGGGCCGCCCCGAAAAAGGCCGTGCTTGGGGCTGCGCTGCCTCCACTTGATCCATTTAAATTCACCTGCTCATCGTAACATATTAAGGAGAAGAATACATATGTGATTAACTTGCAGCTTCCTGCATGGTATGTATAAGTAGATGACAATTGCTTTAGTAGCTTCTCATCAAACCATGAAACTGCTTCAGATTTCAATAGCTTGGGTAAATGAAAATACTTTTGAATGAGTTGAAAGAGTTTCAAAACTGCTCTTATTTAGCAAAACTGTCTTCAGCAATATATATGATCCATAATAATTTAATACGGTTGCATGGGATGATCATGATTAGCGGTCCATATCATCAATCAAAATACATAAACAAAAAACAACATATATAGCTGAATTATCACAAACAAGATACTGCCCTAATTAAATAGTACTGGCTAGATGTTAATTCTTAGGCGCAGACAGGCTGCATGAGAATGAGATCAACGTAATTTGTCTAGCTAGGTTAGGATATCTAGCAAAATGCATAGGGGAAACATATAATAACACACGTAAGCACGAGGAATTAACGGAAGGCGGTTGATAACGCCCACGGTGGAAACGGCGGCTGCCATTTGATCGTCGATAGAAGATCGGAAAATGAGTGTGATTTAGTTGATTTTTGGTGCTAGTGTGAGTGTGAGAGGGGGGGAAACTACTGTTGGTGTTGTTATATAGTAGAGGAGAGATGGAGTTGGAAGAGTGTAGAGAAATGGAAATAGAGATGATGGTGGTGTTCAAAAATGCCTATGTCCACACAATCAAGATTGCCTACTTGCAACGTGGCACTTCCACATTGGATTTTTGGGTTGGAACTTTAATAACCAATTCACAAAGGGTTCTTATTTAGCTCTATTCCTCTCTATTTAAAATTTTATAATTTGCCACTTGCTTAACTACCATATTGCATTGAGTTATAGGTTTGCATCTTTTCATGGTTTCAAGATTAGAGAGGTAATAAGAGGGTAATTTGATTAACAAATCACGTATTATTCTTTAGTCTATAGTCTGATTATCCTATAAATATTATGTTCTGATTGAATTATTTTTGAAAATTTCATAATTTTATTATTTATTTTATCCCACTAAAAATTGATTTGTTTTGGTTAAGCATATGAATATTTTTTTTATCAAAACAAGTAAATTTTAACGAGATCACTATCATTAGTACACAATATATATTTATTAAACTGATGGTATTATTTTCTAATTTCAGTTAAATTAGAGAAATTAGGACCTAAGATTCTTTTTCAACTTTCATTTTGCCTAATAATTTAGAATTTAGAGATTTATCCTTGTCTATTTTGTATGGTCGAGAATTGTGAAAACAATAGTATTACTTTTGTCCTTTATTCTGAGCTGTGTCCTATTATGCTTGGTTTCTTCTGAATTACTAGAACTTTCATATTATCCTTTTGTTTTAAAAATTCACGAAACTGTATAATGTAGAAAATATAAATAGACAAATGTAGAAGTTGCGATGTAAAACGACCATGGACATTTTCTTGTTATTTCTGGAATGTTTCCTGACATTTCCTTTTGTGTATGTGTATTGTTCTAGGAAATTAATATTCGACTCACTTTGTGATTTTTAAAAAATTAATATTATTAGGAATTAAAATAAATAAATAAGTGATTACCAAAAGCTTTGTAGTTTAAGAATATGTTTGGTATCCAAGATACGATGTTAATTTTAGGATAATTACACTCGATAATTGATTAACATCGTATCTTGGATACCCCTACGTCACCATTTCTTATCAGTACTCCCAGCACTCAATATTAAACATTTTGGCATCTGTTTTTCCCCCACGATGTCCAACTAACTAAAGCAATATTAGTTGATCATTGATAGGGCACTACTGTTGGCAACTTGCAATTATCACACAACAAAACAACTTCCTCTAATCATCTGAATCCAACTTACCAATTAAATATCTTTAACCTTTCATCATTAAAGCTCTTTCATATTCAAAATAAGTAAAGCTCACCAAATTTATGGATCAAATTGTTGGCCACAATGGAGACCTAAAGAATATTTATTTCAGCCAAGGCAAAGAATAATACCCCTTTAGCGCCAATAAGATCTTAAGTTAGTAATACCAAACATATGAGAAATCTACGACTACCAAAGGAAATCTATCATAGCACCTTGAGTAAAAAGATTAAGACAATGACAGGAGGCAGTTCTTCTTCTTCTTCATGTGGAGCTTGCAAGTTCTTAAGAAGAAGGTGCATGCTCGACTGCACGTTCGCACCTTATTTCAGTTACGAACAAGCTGCAGCACACTTTGAAGCTGTTCATAGGGTTTTTGGTGCAAGCAACGTCTCAAAGATGTTGCTGCGCCTCCCTCTGCACAGCAGAGGCGATGCTGCTGCTATGATCAGCTATGAAGCCCTTGCACGTGTGCAGGACCCCGTCTACGGCTGTGTTGCTCATGTCTTCGCCCTCCAACAACAGGTTTCATTACAGCCCCGTCTCACAATTCTCATCTTGCTAAAATGAAGTGATTTAAATCTAAGGGATGTGACCTTACCTGCAGGTGGCTATGCTCAAGGAGGAGATAGAGAATACTGAAAAGCAAATGGCTAATCTCGTAGTAGATACTGAGACTAGTAGCCATCATTCATCTGCTCCATCTTTAGTAAATCAAGCTTGCTGCACTCACATTGAGATGCAGCGCCCTGGAATCGAGCACCAACTCTGCTTTGAGTCGAGTGTTTTAGACAAGCTGCTTCAAGATCTAAGAGAAGATAACTATTTCCAGCCAACATGAATAAGAAATGCAGCGCCTATAACATTATTTCTTGATATATCTGCTGCTGATTTCCTTTTTTTTCTTTAGTGTCATTGCATTGCACGGTATAACATCATTATCTAAATTGCATCTGAATGAATACTCAGCATATAGGACAAAAAATAAAATTAAGAAAAAGAACTAGTCGAGATAAAACCTAATTATCTTTCATATTTGTCAAGTGGGCAATGCAGGTTGTAACCAAAATGTGAAAAGATTAAATATTGTTTGGAGAGCTCCAATGTCCACCACTACTGCCCATAACAGAGGACTTGCTCAATACAATCGACTTTTATATAGTTTGCAAACTAACAAAATTTACCCACACACCACAGCGGGCTTCACCTCATGCACATATGAAAACTAGAATCAAGGCTGCAAGGACATTCGAACATAAGTAGCACTATAGCGGTATTCTCCATAGGTCATTGTAGTTTTCTAAGACCTCAAATCCTGAAAGATAAATTATCCAAACAAAAGATGCATTAAGGCAGACTCTGTACACACAAAATAGTTACTAACAGAAGCAAATCTACCATAAAAAGCAAGAACTTTATATATAGAACAGATAAAGAATAAGTGTATGCCAATAAATGATCTTCAATTATCCTTGCAATAGAGATCGTAAAAACAGAAAACATCCGGAATAATACAAGAAAGATAATATACCACATGAATGGAAGAAACAGAACTGTACCATAGATTGATGGAAGAAAAAAATGGAAGGTTTAAGAAAATACAACTAACCTCATGAACACCACTCCCGAGCATTTTGAAACATGCGTAGCCACGGACTAGGGCCTTTCTTCTCTATATTCCAGTTCTTCGGGTACCAAGGATACTGCCACATCAAGAAGCAGCGTTCTGGATGAGGCATCATCGCAAGATGCCTACCATCTGGGGAACAAATTGCCGCCACACCTAAAGGAGAACCATTAAGATTGAAAGGATAGACTTCCGTAGGCTTCCCCTCATCATCACAATATTTCACAGGGGCCAAGTTTGACTTCAGAATGCTACTAAAAACATCATCATCAGGGAAATAAGCTTTTCCCTCACCATGAGCAGCCCATACACCCAATGTACTACCCTCCATTCCTTTGAGCATTAAAGCTGGCGAATTTTCAATTTTGACACTAGTGAAACGACATTCAAATCGTCCAGATTCATTGTGTATGAACCTCGGCTGTGATGGATCTCCATTGTCCCCAAGAACGCCTCCAACTTTCGGACCTGGAACCCACCCTAATAGAGCCATGAGCTGACAGCCATTACAAACTCCCAAACTGAAAGTGTCAGCCCGTTCATAGAATTCTTGGAATTGAGCTAAGAGAGGCTTATTGAATCTTATAGAAGCTGCCCAACCTTTCGCTGAGTCTAGTACATCTGCATAGCTGAATCCTCCAACAAATGCAATACCTCGAAAGTCATTCAATGAGATACCTCCTTTAAGAAGGTCGGACATAGTGATATCCCAAGGTTCAAAACCGGCGGCATAAAAAGCAGCAGCCATTTCTCTGTCACCATTGCTGCCTTCTTCGCGAATGATAGCAACTTTCGGTTTTGATGTAGCTTTCATGTACTTCTCATCTGTAAACGATGGGGTGAAGGATAGAATCCATGAAGGCTCATGGCGACTTTTTAAGCCTTCTTTCTCAAGTTCCACACAAGATGCCAACCTCTGCAATTTCTCCAGCTCGAAGCTGGTTTCTTCCCACAAGTCCCTGAGCCGATAAGTTTCTTCAGTCAAGTGAGTGATACCATCAATCATTAGCTCAACTATGGGCAAGGACGTGACTTCGCCTATGATAACAGAACATACTCCAGCATAAGCAAGTTTTTCTTTCACAACAGCTACATTATTTTCTCTGACCTCAATGATAAGCCCAAGCTCCTCAGCAAAGAGTGTTTCGAATACACTACAGCTCTCTGGAGTAGTCAAATTCAAATTAATTCCGCAGTTCCCAGCAAATGCCATCTCAAGAACACTTACTAGCAATCCTCCATCACTGATGTCATGACCAGCTGAAATAAGGTCTTCCTCAATCAGGTTTTGCACTGCATTGAAAACACTTTTAAGGTAAGACACATCTTCGAGGTCAGGACACTGGTCCCCAATTTGACCAAAGACTTGTGCAAGAGCAGATCCACCGAGGCGTCGCTTTCCCTTCGCCAAATCAATGTGAAGAAGAAGTCCGTCATCACCAAGCTTTAAATCTGGTGTCACAGTTTTGGTTATGTCGGGACAAGTGACATATGTACTGATTACTAGATTTCCAGGAGCCTTGACAACTTCTCCGGATGCATGGGCTGCCATAGAGAGACTATCCTTTCCACCATCAATAGCAATACCCAGTTCAATCATTGCTTCTGATAGAGCTATGGCAGCATCGTACATGGCTGCTCCTTCCCCATCCAGCTTGGCTGCATACATC
Organism: Leonotis leonurus; assembly: GCA_026898415.1. Lineage (NCBI taxonomy): Eukaryota > Viridiplantae > Streptophyta > Magnoliopsida > Lamiales > Lamiaceae > Leonotis > Leonotis leonurus. The sequence continues at coordinate 2,286,215 of JAPKLX010000010.1, forward strand.
CAATTGCCACTCGCCTTTACATCAGAGAGAGCAGTAACCTTAGCCCAAACAAGATTTGTAAGAGCTTCTCCAACAGCTAGCCTTGCCATAGCTTCTGGATTCAGAAGGCCTTTAATTGGTTGCTCCCCAATTGAACAAGCACCTCCGGTAATGTCGGTATAACTTTGAGCAATAACTGCAACATCAGAAAGTGTAATCTGAAGTGGACCTACAGTTTGCTGCTGTGCAACAAGCCCTGTCACGCACCTATCAACTTTGGTAGTCAAGAACCGCTTTGAAGCAATAGACGGCAACCTTAATACCCTTTTCAGAGAATCCATAACAGTTATCCCAGGAGCGATATCAAGTGGCTCTAGAGCATTAGAAACTCGATGAAATTCAAAAGTTTTCTGGGGCATGTCGCCAAGCACCTTCTCAAGCTCAAGATCCACAGCAGGAGGAGGTGGGGGTAGCCCATTTGAGTTGCATTTCTCTGTAGCCAAACTATCCACAAGAACAATCCTCCCTTCACCACTAATTGATCCAAGAACTGCCATTGATACTCTCTCTCTTTCACAGATAGACTGCAAAAAGTCACGACTCTCAGGCTTCACCAAAATAGCATCTTGCTCCTGGTACTCTGCTCCCCATATCTCCAAAACTGACATCGTGTAATCACCTACTACCACTGCCCGGATATCAATAGTAGCACCCTCTGGATAAATAATTTCTTTGACAACATTACAATTTCCTCCAGCACCCTGATCATGAATGCTAATGATAGGATTGTTCTCTCCCATTTCAATACAAGCACGAACAACTCGATACAACTTTTGCGCCATCTCTGCATCTCCACGTTGCACAGCATTGAAATCCAATTCAGCATCATTTTGGCCACTTACCATGCTGGATGCAGCACCACCCCCCATCCCAATACGGTATGCTGGCCCTCCAATCTTGACAACTAGCATCCCAATTTCAGGCTCCCCCTTTGATATGTGGATGTCGTCAATCTGCCCAATGCCAGCACTAAACATTATGGGCTTCAACCATTCTCGCCGTTCCCCAGTTGGTAGCCTCATTCCAAATGTCCTGGTGTAACCCTGAATTAGTGGCTCGCCAAATTTGTTTCCATAGTCCGATGCACCATTGCTAGCATCTATGAGAATCTGAAGAGGAGGAGCCAAATTTGAAGGATACGTGAAAGATGGCTCCTCCCACGGAGCATAAGACCCTTCAACATTTAAATTGCCAACACAGTAACCAGCTGTAGATGCCACAACAAATGAGCCCCTACCAGTTGCATGTGTATCTCTAATCCTGCCTCCGGCACCTGTCTCAGCTCCAGGGTACGGAGCAACCGCACAAGGGAAGTTGTGGGTCTCAGCAGTAAATAAGATATCAAGGTCATGAGCACTCATGTCCAATGGGCATGTGACACCTGGATGGATAGGCCGCAACTGATTCACAGGAAACCCTTTGATTGCACTAGAATTGTCCTTGAATCCTATAACTGAATTGTTTGGGTTTGCTTGCAAAGTACTCTTCACAATCTGCATAAGAGTCTTATCCACGGGTTGACCATCTATAACAATCTTTCCAGTAAAAAACCAATGCCTGCTATGTTCACTGTTAGACTGCGCAATATCAAATAACTCAACATTTGTCGGATCTCGTTTGATGTCATCCATAAATAGCTTAGTGTAATACTGCAAATCTTGTTCATCAAAAGCCAAACCCATTTTTTCATTTATTTCCTCCAATGCCTTCCGACCCTTCTCCATGACAGGTATGTAATGGACATCCTCAGGGGGTACATTCCTCTTGAAAGATGTGAGCTTTTGATCATAAATGCACTCAGTCATCCTGTCATGCACCAATGCAGCAAACTCCTTAATTTGACTCTCCACCAAAGATGCACTTCCAGGAGCAACGTACAGCAGGTACCTCCTTGATCGTTCCAATCTACTTATCTCATTCAAATTGCAAGCTCGGCAGATTGATACAGCATTGGAGGACCATGCAGTGGTGAAAGACAACCGAGGGCCAACTTCTACAACAACAGCATTTGAGTTTGCTTTCATCTCTTCATCCAAAAAACTTTCAACCCCCAAATTATCAGGCTCGTATGTTTCCCCCAAAAGCCATCTAAGAGCAGAAATCTTATCACTGGAAAGATCTCCGTCCACTCCAATATTGAAACATTGCTCAGTTTTCAAAGCTATAATTTGGTTAGAAACTTTGGCCTGAACCAGTTTCAGAAGTTCATCTGCTTCATTATCCTGCAGTAAAGGAACACGATAGAAATGCACAACCTTTTCACTAATCCTCTGAACCTGTTCCGTTTCCCTGCTCAATGAACTGCCTACATCCTTTGAGACCACCGCATCAACCTTAAGTTTTCCCAACCCAAATTTTCGACTAGAAATTCTTAAAGAAGGTTGTTTTCTTGGGAACCTGCCCCAAAGCAAGCAGTTTCCTTGCGTCAAGGAATGTTTAGGCAAAACCAGCTTCTGTCTATAGGCACCCTGCAGAAGCAATAGATATACTTGTGCTTAGTCCTTAAAGTTCCAGGTAAATCAATAAAACTTCTAATTAAGAAAGTATATGAGCATACCTGTGTGAATTCTGCTGCTGTAATATCAAATGCAGCAGCCATTGCCATTGCTCCTGTTGGCATAGCTGCTATCATTAAAAAAATCAATATTCAACAGTTACTCAATAAAACATATATAATTAACAAAACGAAAACAGATTAAAAATGACTTAAATGCAAGTCCGGGACATCCATGAGGCAATTCAGGCGGACCCCTCAGACCTTTACGAAAATTGAAGTCCCAAATATGTTTCTTAATTGTCAATTTATATTAATAAATAACTATGTTAATTTTACCTATCTAGTTTGGGCGGTGAAGGAGTGTAGGGAGCACGGGGAGTTGGTGGAGGCGACGAACAACGGTGGATGAGGCAGATAGCACGTTCCTGTGTATAGATACGATAGGTTTTTAAGAAATAGTTTCTGATTCTCCATAATACCATCCCATCTAGTTTTAGATTTCCAGTTTTTGTAAAAGATCAGTAATACATAAATAATTTGCTATCAACTCCCAGCAAACAACTTTACTAAAATATTGCCTTTTTGCGATTTTCCAGTAGCTACCATCTTACTGGTGGTAGCTTTTGAGTAAAATTTAAGCTTTTCAAAAAAATTCAGTAGAATAATAAAAATTCTTTTACTCAAATGAATTGCAGCGCCTACCTTAGATGATATTCGTCGATGTGCTCTCCCTTGTACGGTGTGAAAGAAGTTGCTGTCTTGCCTTGAAAGAGAGGGCGGCGGCGGCGGTGGTGATAGAGGCAGCGGCTTACGTTGCGGCGCTTCACAAAGATTTTCCTTCTCTGTGTCTCACACCAAACCAGTCACTCGTGAGTTTTTATACTACTTATTTCTCTTAATTACTAGTAAGTTGAACGCGATTTAGCATTTTATTTTCACAATATTTTTGGTTTAGCTCGCCCCATTGCTTGAATCCCTTATCTTATGTTGGTAATATAATTTAAAATACATTTCTTAATGAATAATTACCTTAAGGTTCGCTACATATATATAAATAAAAAAGGGAGGAAATTAAAATTGCCCAAACTTCAAAGAATATATGTACATCATACCCAATCTCTAAAGACTCATGTCAAAATTACCCACTAGCTTATACTGTTAATTAAAAACCACTTCTTGTATTCTGACTTAAACCTGGTTAAGTATATTGGCTGGAAATATTCCTCGTACCCGTTACTGACTCCCTTTATCGGACAGTGGGTTTGGTCTAAACAACGCCACGTACTATCAGTTTTAAAATTTTTCGGACGAGATTTTCTCTTTTGATCTTTTAAATTAAACCAATTTCCATACACAGACTGTGCTTCGAAAATGGTATCAGAGCCCTGGGTTTATTAAGGAATTATATTTATTTATTGCATTTAATTATTTCCTAACGGAGGAGACTCCAAGAGAAAATATGGATCCGGACTCTTGTCCGAGATGCTTTAGGTACAGGAATTTTCTCCAAATATTGGAGATTATGGACAGACAACACCAAGAGAAATATCTCTTTTGGTCCAACAAGTTAGATGAAGGGACTCACGGTCCTTTATCTACCACCGAGAAGTCAAGTATCCTCTCCATGATGAGTAGATACCAAGATCTACAGGTGGCAAACCTCTTACTTCAAGGAGAGGTACACCAGCAAATGGAAATGGGACATTCAACCCATTTCTAATGAGTCAAGACAGGAGGGAGGTCACTCCGGTCTATCGAGAAATCGACCCCGATATATCAAAATTCTCGGTTGATTTAAGGGAGACGGTACAAAATTATGGCAACCGCCTAATTAATGTACCCCATGAGATAAAAAGGATATCAAGTCAACAAGATGAGATCCTAACCATCTTGCAAGATATTCAGAGTCGAGTTGGCCAATTGGAGAACAGATCTCTTCCCGAAAGAAGGAACCGGATGCTATTCCCCGAAGGGCCAAAATATCCTCTACCCGTGAAGGATAAAGGAAAAGATCCTCAAGTGGAAAGATATGTACGATTATTTCAAGGTGAAAAATCATGAGTAACCTTGAAAGAATCGGACTTGAAGATCTACAAGAGTTAGCAGAATCTTTTGCTAATATGAAGGTGGTTGATCTCAAGATGAACCAACACCAGGTGGCGCACATCAGGGAGGGAAACGCTGATGTACCATTAAATCAGCAAGTACCACCACCACCTGAAGAAGTCATGAGAGAAGCTCGTGATTTCCATGCTGGACCATCATATACCTCGACGGTACCAGACGAGGCCATACTGATGGAGAGAACCAGAAGGAGAAGACAACCCCGAATCCAAGATTCACCGGTTGGAAAGGCTACCCTGGATCCCATCCATCCATACGGCGTAATGCTTGATCTTGATGAAGTTAGTTTCAAAGATCGAGAATCAGTGATAGACGAGTGGGGAGGAGCAATGCGGATTGCAGCAGCTACTCTCGATGTTAACAAAGAAGGACTGGTCAAGATTCTTGAAACCAGTCTCGCAGGCGTAGTAAAAATCGCCTGGGAAGGATTACACCTTGAAGTAAGAAATCAATGCTTCGAGGTTGAATCCTACTCGGAGATTATCCGAAGAATGAGTGTCCTCTTCAAGGACCATTTCATCGGAGAAGGATATTACAAGGGATTCGATAGAGAGAAAAGAAGAAAGTATCTATTGGCGTTATATAATCTAAGACTTACGGTCTTGGATCCAAAAGCGCTAAATAAATTTCTTCAGCTCTTTACGATCTACCAGCATCAGTCAAAAGCTGATGAGACGATTGCGAAGGAAATTTTCTTCTTAAAATTTCCGAGCCCATGGAAGGAGATGATGATAAGAGATTATATCCCCAAGGGCAGTGACAGCATCGCCAAGAGGATGTCTTATGTACATCAAAAGCTTTCAGAGTGGTGTCAACAAGCCACTGCTCAGAAAAATCTAAAGAAGCTGCGAAAGATCAACAAAGCAGCTCACCTAAACTGTGAAGATAATGATCTTCCAGTGGTTATTGGAGGCGAGCCATCAATAACCAAAAGACGAAAGAATAGGTACCAACCCTATTCCAAAGAAAGAAATCCAAGAGGAAGATCTTGGAAGCCGAGGACGATGTGGTCTAGACAGAAGGCTAGATCATACAAAACTGGACAAAGAAGCGGACCAGCCAGAAGCAGGGGTTCGTTCCAAGGATCCAGTTCAAGAACTCCAGCAAAGAAAACTTTTAGAAAAGCTCATACTAGAGCTAATGAAAGTTTTAAGGATTGTAATTGCTGGACCTGCGGAGCCAAGGGGCATATTTCAACAAATTGCCCAGATAACGAGCAGAGAGGCATGCGAAAGTTCGAGTCTACTCCAGACATCGAAGATGCCATATATTATCAGGATTTGGTACAAGTGTATCAATTTGAAGATATACCCTCAAATGAGAGTATATACGAGCAAGAAGAGATTCTTAGTAAGAATGAGGATTCTGATGGATCTACAGAATCTTCAGACTGAAGCAGAATCTTGTCATCAGGAAAGGGAAGATCGGACTGGATTCTCTAGTCGAACGATGATCTCGCCAAACCTGATCGAGAAAATCATGAAGAAAACTTTGAATGTTCAGAAGTATCAAGGTTTTAATGCCAGCAACCTAGACGAAGTACTGAGGAATTTCAGTCTAGGAAGAAGGAAACATCATATCGTCTACGGAATCACTAGACGAGAGATGTCACTTCCGATCGAGTTTACTGGGAATCAAGTGGAGATGCAATTGATTCCAGCCAGCGACATCCGGAAGGATTTGGAGAAACTCAAACCAGAAATTGCTGAAAAAATGAGATGGATTCATATCGGGGCAATACAACTGGTTCTCAAATCCACGATGTTCACAGGAATTGATGCTCCAATCGACATAGCTATATGTGATAGGAGGATCAGAAACCTACAAGATTCGGTGATGGGAACCATCTCGGGGAATCTTTGTGCAGGCCAAGTCGTGGGGATTGTATATCCTAAGATTGCATACAATCTCAACGACTCGGGTTTCAGTAAAGCTCTGACGCTTTATCAGGACTTCAAGAGGAAGGAGTTATTGGATGAGGGGAATACACCTTATTCGATAACATATCAGATTTCGTATGCACTTTCCAACTCCCATCATACGGAGTTATTCTTAGGAAAGCCGTTTATCGAAATACCTGATATCTTCAAGAAGGTGACTACAGCAATTGGTCCCGATAGAATGGAGATTCCACAAAGGAGGGAGGTTAACATTCGAATTCAAGAGAGGCCAGTCATAAGACATGATCAAAGTCTTAAGATAAGCTCAGGAAGACTATCCTTCCAAGGAGATAGAATTATATCTCAACCCTTTGGGAGGAAACTTATCCAAGAAAGTCAGCCCCAATTCCCAGGGAATCCTCAAGTTTCAGTCAATCTGAAATGTCCAGAGGGATGGAGAGGGATGACAACCAGATTTGATGCTACAAGATGGGAAAATAACTTTCCATGTAGTGTCTTATATTATCTCCAGCAGCCGGAGGTTAACCATTACAATGGAACCCTTGACCTAGGGGGTTTTATGATAGAGGTTAAAGGCAGAGCAGGACGAGAAGATGTCCTAATTCTAGGGCGGGATTTTTTGGAAAGATTCAAGCCCTGGAAACCGATGGACCAAGGGATGATGATTACGATAGAAGAAAGACGACTCCTAATCGTATGACAAGCCCTTTCTCGATATACATTCCAGTGGGAGTGTTATATGAAAAATATAAGGCAGAGTACTTCTCGGCCTATATTGATTCAGGTGCAGGCATATGCACAGCAAGAAGGGGAATTTTCCCAGCAGAAGTTGAGGATACTTTACCTCAAATTGCTGGCAGAGATTTCTCTAAAAGGATTTTACTCTTATCCAAAGGAGTAAAAGAAGTGGAAATACTAATTGGAGGCGCGGGACAAACACCTTGGTATAAGGTTAAGACTCCACCAATTTATTTCCATGATACGGGAGCTGATGTTCTGTTAGGAAACAATTTCCTACAGATGTTCAAGCGATACACGCAGGACAATGAACAAAGAAGATTAGTGTTCACAACTAATTGTGAGCATAAAATCATTGTTCAGAGGCTAAGGAAGGCGTTTAATCGCCAGATACCATTCACTTTTCGCAGCAAGCGTGGTGATATGAAAGATGAAGGAAAACTTCGTCAACCAAAGATGAAGGATCAAAGGAGGTTCAGCGAAGCAGTGCTTAGCTGTATCCGGGAGGTTGATCTTGAAGATGAGGAAATACATATCCTCAAGGCAGCTTTAATTCCTAACAAAGAAATTAAGGTTGAAATGCAGGTGTCCCTTGCAGATGTCAAAAGGAAGATCTCGAGATGCTACAATGAGAATCCTTTGGCCTGGTGGGATAGGAACCAACTCAAAGCAACCTTAAAGGTGAAGCCAGAAAGGGTGCACGAGTTTGTTAGGTTCAGACCAATCCTGATGAACTTGATAGATCAGAAGGATATGAGAATTATTATCAAGGAACATCTTGATATGAAGTTGATTGAGCCAGCCAATTCGCCTTACAGTAGCCCAGGGTTTCTGGTAAGGAATCATGGTGAGATCAAGCGAGGTAAACCTAGACTGGTCATTAATTACAAAGGGATTAATGATATTCTAGAGTTTGATGGATATTTTATCCCAAGTAGAGATCACCTTATTAACTGCATACGTAATGCTAAGGTCTTCTCAAAGTTTGATTGCAAGTCAGGTTTTTACCAGATTCGCATGGAAGAAGAAAGCAAGAGACTTACAGCTTTCTCAACACCACAAGGGCATTTTGTTTGGAATGTAATGCCAATGGGGTTAGCTAATGCTCCCCAGATTTTCCAAAGAAAGATGGATAATCTTTTTAAAGATTATTTCTCTTTTATGTTTGTTTATATTGATGATATATTGATAACATCAAAAGATATGGATGAACATATCAAGCATCTAGAATTATTTGCAGATACTTGTTACAAGGAAGGATTAGTGCTATCTGAGAAGAAAGCAGTAATTGCCACCCAAAAAATGGAGTTTTTGGGAATAGAAATCGATGAGTCTGGGATAACTTTGCAGGATCACATTGTGCAGAAGGTCCAGGACTTTCCAGAGACATTGAAAGAAAAGAAACAACTTCAGAGTTTTCTGGGAGTTGTTAATTTCGCCGGAATGTTTATCAAAGATCTTGCGAAACACAGGAAGGTCTTTAGTAATCTACTAAAGAAAGATGTTCCGTTTATATGGACGGAAGAACATCGACAGGGAATGAAAAAGCTAAAGGAGGAATGTAAAAATCTCCCAAAGCTTTCTATTCCACAGGATGAGGATGATCTGGTCCTCTATACAGATGCGAGTGATCATTGGTGGGCAGCAGTCCTCATGAAGATCACTCCTTATGGAGAAGAACCTTGCAGATATTGTAGTGGTTTATTCTCAGAAAATGAGGCCATCAGATGGCATATCAACGAGAAGGAATTCTTTGCAGTAGTAAAGGCTTTTAAAAAATGGCCTTTATTTTTATTAGCAAAGAAATTTACTTTAAAAGTTGATAATACACAGGTTAAAGCTTTCCTAAGAAATAACATAGCATCAAAACCTGAAAATGCTAGGTTACTTAGATGGCAAGCTTTATGTCAATATTATATTTATGATATTGTCATGTTAAAATCTCATGAAAATATTCTTGCAGATTTTTTGACAAGAGATGGAGCCAGCTGAGGTTAGATCCATCATGCTAGCCCAAAAGCATCTCCGAGAAAATTTGGAAATGCTCTTGGAGGAATGGGACGAGTGCGTTCTCCATGCCGATCAAATGGGGAAGATGCAAGCTACCGATAAGACGAAAGTCTCAGGTAGGATACGAGCCAGTATGCTGACCAGTACTCAGTTATGGTCAGCTTTGGAAAAGCCAATCCTGCGGGCTTCCAGAAAACCTCTGGAGATAGCAGAGTTTCGTGTTCCGGCACCTAAACCGGCAGATGGGGATTCAAATACCCCTCTAGCAAGTTCTAAGTCAGTGGAGTCTGAACCACTGGCCCAAGAAAAAGATGATTCTAAGGCTTCACCACCTGAAACATCATGTCAACCCTCCACCTCTGGGGAAAAAGAGGGAGAGATTAGTCTCAGGCCCATGACAGGCAAATCTGAGTCTAATACTAATTTGATTATTTTCTCTTCTGCTGAACAGGCTTATCAAGCGAGCTGGGAGAAATTACTCACAAGAGCAGGTATTAATCCTAGTAATACCAGGATTGATGGCTCGGGGAAATATCCAAGGGTATGGATGCTGCCCGGATCAAAACCCCAAGATGTCAAGCAGTGGTATGAATTTGGGGCCCTTGCCTCAGTTTATACTACGTCCCCAGCGTTTCCTGAACTTAAAGGTCTACCCCGATGGATCCAGGAAGCGGTTTATGATACCTGGGCAAACAACGAACAACTTTGCCGAGGTGATACATTGGAGCTGTATTTCATAAGTGCAGCCCCAGAACCTGCAGGAAAGGGGAATCACGAAGCCTTCCATTACATAAGGCTACGAAGACCCCGAATGGATGCCTTCAACCAAATCAAGGCACCAACTAGTGAAATTCCAATGATCGCCTCAATCTCAGATGATCAAATAACAACAAGGCGAGCATGGGGATTATGGGTCTGTCTTACAGAGATGGACAAAGTCAAGTTTCCATTCAAGTTCTTTCAGAACTCAGCGAATGGATCATTCCTGTTAAATACTATGACAGGGAAGACAACCAAGTTTGCAGAAGAGGCCTTTGAGAGAAAAAGAACTCTTTTGTGGGAAAACAAGATGGCGATGAGTAAAGAGACCCATCGCAAGTTCTGCAATATGGCTCATGTTGGCCATTGGGCGTCCAGGATATGTTCAGATTGTCCAGCCCAACGTGAACCTGAGTTCGGAAAAGGCTTCTTACCTAAACCAGATAAGAAGAAGTTTCGAGCCAACGAGTATGAGGAGATGAAGACTCCTCCAAAAGGAAAGGCTCCAAGGGGCCCTCCAAAAAAGACAGATGGCCGACAGAAATAAAGCGGTCATGTGAGGATAAAGCAGAAGATGCTTTCGGGAAAAGAAAGCATCTGATAAAGTAGCACCCACCAAAAAGAAAACGACAATGGTGGGTGGAAGAAAAAGACGTTCCACCATAAAAAGAATCGTCGGTGGAATAAAGTTAAAAGGACGGACCACTCAATTCAAAAGAAGGGGTCCGACCACTACAAGATGTTTGCGTCGGCAGCCTTATCAGGACCCAGCTTCACGTGAAGAAGCATTACAACAAAAGATAAGGAATCCGAGGCAATAATGGAGGAATAGGAGGCTTCCAGCTTCCTATATAAACAAGCATTTGGAGAAAGGGAGATCATCGAAAATTCTCCTACTTCTCTCCAACAATAAACATTGTAATCTTTCCTCTTTTTAAGTTTATGATAGTAGTTCTCGCTACCATAGGTAGCTAAACAAGTTAGTCTCCTCCCTAAAGGAGATTAAATTAGTATGTAATATATATTTATAATTCCTTAATAAGATTTGGGCTTTAGTTCATCCCCTTCTAGATTTATATTTTCTTTATTTTTACCAACAAAAATACTTATACGCCCCGGGTAGGAAACGAACGAGGGCTGTGCTGTGAGCTGTTGAAGGAATTTGCGTCTGGAATCCATAAGGTGCTCCTGGTGGTTGGACGTGGTCCCTAAAAATTCCGGTAGATACGACCCGACAGCTTATCGGTCAAAAAAGGTATGAATAGTTGGTATTAATTTAGAATTTATTTATACGGAAGAGTGATGGGCCTGATAAATTGTGCATTGGAAATTGTGAATATTGAACCGGTAGAAAATCTGAAAACCGTTCCAACGGTTGATTAATTTTTCCACCGGTTATTGAGAATTGTTTTAAAGAGAAGGTTTTAATAATATATATTGTTAAAGTGGGTAGTTCTTACATTGGATTTTAAGAAATGGATAGGATATACATGTATATTTTGAGATAGGGCAATTATAGGAATTATCACAATAAAAAAAGTGTTAATTATATAAAATATTTGTAAAAAACAAGTAATAGTCTCGATATAAAAATATTTAAATTATAATAATTTTTAATGTGAATTACCATACAAATATTGTTCTACCTAAATTACGAATAGTATGAAGTGTATTAATAATATTCGTTCATACGATTCATATGTAGTTTAATAAAATTGAATATCACGTATGAATGGTACGATTTAATTCATACTATCCATACTTATAAATGTAAAAAAAAAATAATTATAAGTACATTATAGTATAAAAAATTTGTAAATGATTATAATTTAAATATTATGCTGACAACTATTATTTGTTTTTTTTATAATCTTTATTGACTATTTTATACAATCATTCTAAAATTCCTCTTAAATGAGTAGTATTAAAATATTTTCCATCGGTCGTAACTAATATTGGGACATTACTTTTGGTCACAAAATTTTAAGAGGGTTGAAAAGTGGTATAGAATAATGATATGAAGATATAAAATTATTTAAAATTGCATGTGTAAAAGTGTGTACTAAAAATGAAATGCCTCAACTTAGTTGGGACGATACGTCCCATATTAGTTGGGACAAAGGGAGTGCATAAGTAAAGACTTATAATTGTTGCTCTCATTTTTTTATGCACAAACTTATTGAATAATACTCTCTTCGTTCCACTAAACTTGTCACCTTTTTTTTCGGCGTGGTTATTAATGAGAGTGTGTAAAATAGTGTAAAATGTATAAATATGGTAGGGTTCATATATTTTTAAAGAAATAATTTTTGCTATTTTTATAGTTTGTCAAGTTTAGTAGACGTACCAATAACGAAAATATGTCAAACTTAATGAGACAAAGGAGTATATATCTTGCTTATTGAGTATTATATTCTCATGTAATCCATTCGTCCCAATAAACATGACACAAAACTTTTGGACATGATTATTAAGAATAATGTATAAAGTAGTGTAAAAGTAATAAAGGTAGTACAGTCCACACCTTTTTAACTGAATAACTTTTACTATTTTATGAATGTGTAAAGTTTAGTGAAACGTCCCAATAAAAAAATTGTGTCAAATTTAGTAGGACGGATAGAATATTACACAATTTGTAAACTCGAAAAATTATTCTAACTTCGCATAGCATAAAAAGTACCTATTCTACAAGAGACATGTATTCGAAAAAATATTACTCTCTCCGTTTTGCCCAGTTTGTTACATTTGCTTTTAGACACGGGACTTAGAGTTTAAAAATAGTATAAGTGGTGATAAAAATATATATTATTTAAACTTGTGTGAGTTATGTTAAAAAGAAAATGTAACAAATTGTGTGCAACAACTAAAAAAGAAAAACGTAATAAATTGGGTGGGACGTATAACTCTCGATATATTTTACTTTTCCTGCCAACAAGTAAACTATTTTATTTTCCTTTTTCGTCGTATATATTTATTATAGAATAAAAGCTAAAGGAAAAAGTGGCGAAAAAATCCCTAATTCTTCTTCTTCGGTCACTCGCAGCTCAATTTACTGCGCCACTTTTATTATACTGTTGACCATCCAAAAACAAAATATAACTTTAAAATCTTCAATTGAGTTCATTAATAATGAATATATATATTTTTTTTTATACTGAAATTGATTTGTTTTAAAAAAGCTAATTTGTGGGTCGTTTTATGCTAGCCGACCGAATACAAATGAAAATGAAAAGTTAATACATCGAATACAGTACTTACCTTTTGGAGCCCTTGTGGGGAGGCCCTAGTGATATTGCAGGCCCAACGCTAAAATGAGCCCAACTTAGATGATAAATAGAACAAACTAATAAGTAGATTATTTCGTTTGTGCAAGCTCGTTAATTCCAATTATCTTTAAATGCACTTTTATATTTTGTTTAAGTTCATTCACAAACAAAATTCCCTACTACGGCTTATTGTAATCTTGTTATATAATGAAAACCGTACGTAAGTTTCAAATGACAATGTTCAAGTAAAACGTGCGTATTGTACAATTCTGAAAGATGTTGGGTTGGCTCGATTTTTTTTAATTAATATTAATCATTCTTAATACGTCATATCACATTAAATAAAAAGTGCTTGAGACGAAAATAAATTAAACAAAAGATGGAAATGACTAATGCGATATGTGGTTCTACGGATCCGTACGTAGAAAGCCACTAGAATATGGAGTGGTTTAGAAATGAGTTTAATGATTGTGGCTGCCATTTGGCAAAATGGGTAGGCCCGGCCCGTCAATAAAACGGGTGACCCACCCACGAACAAATATCCTATAACCAATCATTTCGAGTGATGGTCCGAGATAAGATTCCTACCTCTTTCTTCTAATATAGTATACGCATGCCACTTCATTTGTATTATTCACATATGTCGTTTTCAATATTGAAGCAGAAAATGATTGCTCGGATCGGGTAAAGTTTTTAGCTCCACAATAAAATGTTCTCTCTCCAGACTCCAAGTTTAGAGAGAGAAGCGTATGTTATGTAGGAGTATTTTATTTGTAGTTAATCATCTTATGCCATCTTTGATTATACTTGGATTGATTGAACTATGATGATAACAAAAGTTTAAATATGATAATAATTGTGATGATTCATTGAACTATGTCACATCGAGATATTACCTATGTATATAAAACGAAAAAAGGAATAATTTTTAAATCTTAACTTATTTACAATATAGACTACTATTAATTTACAGAAGATTGAATTTTCAATACGATATATAAACAGCCGGACCCGACCCGACCCAAGTATGGGTTTGGTTTGGGTTTGAAAGTGCGGAACCTTATTCCCAAAACGTGTTATCCGGGACCGGGAGGAGCGTTTGGAACCACGAACCCATGTCGGCTAACAACCCCCACCACCCTACAGGCGCGAGACACGTGGAGATCGTAATTATTCGATCTCAACGACACGTGGCGAGATCGAAGCGGGGACGCGTGAGTAGTTCGGGCGGGAATTTCTTTCCACCTTCCAGAAACTTCCTGCAACTCCTGGTGGACATACGCTGAGGCTTCTAGCGGCTTACAATCAGCCACGTGGGCTTCAGGCCACGTGAGAATCCGACGTGGCACTACTGCTCTCCCGATATTGATACGCTCCTTTTTCTCCCATTTGCTTTAGGGCACACTTTTCGCCCCCGACAACAGCTGAATTTACTGAATTCTCTCTCACCGTTATTTAACTGTTTACTTTTTCTCTTTTTCTTGTTACCTCAACGATTTGAAGCTAGTGCAAGGACTAGGATTTTGTTAGCTCCGAAGTAAAAGGAATGGAAGTTGATGGGGAAGGAGGTGAAGAATGTGTGAAAATGGAAGAGAAGTTGGTGTTTATGTGGGGGTATTTGCCGGGAGCATTGCCGCAGAGGGCGCCTATCTTGTCGCCAGTCTTGGTCCGGTTGCCACGCGGTGAGAATGCGTGGAAGGATGTTTGCGGCGGCGGCTGTGGTTTCGCCATGGCTATTTCAGGTGATTCGGAGCTATGTTTCTGCGCATTTTCATACAAAACTTCGACTTTGTCCGAATTTGTGGTTAAAGATTCGGCATTTGAGTTTTCATGCGAACTTATGAGTTAGTTTTGAACTGGAACTCGTGCTTTTCTTTTGTTCGCTTGTTTATTGGTTGACTTCTGCTTGAATGTTTTGCTGAGTTCTCAATAGCTTCTATGATATTTTCACTCTTTTATTTTTGAATGTATGGAATTCTCATTTCTTTATACTCCAGCCACTAGATAAATTATGCCAATTTGTACTTCAGAATAATATTCTTAAAAATGGTTTTTTTTTTGTTTTTTGTTTTTTTGTTTCTGGAGCTAAGTTGTCTATCCATAATGCAATAGTAATTAGGAGAATGTGAAATTTGGTGATTTTTTTACTAATATCATTGATTAACTTGAGAAAGATTTAATACAGGCTTTTTTTGTTGCACTTCGACTCAGGGTTATACTTGTTTCAGCTCTGATAAACTTCTATATTACTTTTGTCAGACTCTGGGAAGCTCATTACATGGGGGTCGACAGATGACTTGGGTCAAAGCTACGTGACATCTGGGAAACACGGGGTAATGGAATGTCACTTGATTTGTTTACATGCAAACTAGCTTCTGCAATTACATCTTCTATAACCTACTCTTTTAACCGGTATTGTTAAGGAAATGCCAGAGCCTTTTCCACTTCCTGCAGAGGTCATCATAGCGAAAGCGGCTGCTGGTTGGGCACACTGTGTTTCTGTAGCAGGTATATCAAATGTAATGAAAGTGAGAATTTATTGCTTTATTTTCCACTCTTGAAAGCAAATGTGGGGCAACTTGACCGCCATCGAAGTAAATGGTTCGACTAGCCTTCCTAGCCATATGCAGTGTACCATAGTAAATAAATGCAATTATATACAAGTGTTCATTTCAAATAGTTTCCATACTCACGCCAGGAAAGGAAACTGAAACTTATTACTATAGTCCGCAATGTATTCATGATCTCATGCAAGAATATATTTTACTGAAACAAATGTATTCTTGTTTTTCATTTCCCTGACAATCAAATGGCGAAATGCAGTCAGTGGGGAAGTTTACACTTGGGGATGGAAAGAATGTGTCCCTTCTGGCAAAGTCATCGGTGATCCTTCCACGGGTTTAAACACAGACCAGGAACCAGTGGAGAAGCAAAGCTTAATGTTGAGTGAACAAGGTATTGCCTTATTGTCTCTGGTTCCGTGATGTACAAAATCATTTATTGAAGTTACAAAGACTAACTCGTTCTGGAGTGACTTGATTACAGTAAGCCCTCGTTCTCATGGATCAAGAACTAGTGGTGGGTCAGGAACCGGAAGCGAGATTAGAGGGGGTGATGACACTTCTAAAAGGAGACGTGTGTCACCAGCAAGACAGTCAGCTGAGAGTTCATCTGGTGATGAAACTCTTTCAGCACTCCCTTGTTTAGTAGCTCTTAATCCAGGTGTAAGGATTGCATCTGTTGCTGCCGGTGGTCGACACACCTTAGCATTGTCAGGTGGACATTTTGTTGTTTTGTTCAATTGCAATTTGGTGCTTTTTAGGAGCAGAGTTGTTATCTTGTATTTGTTTTTTTCTTTGTCAAAGTTACAGATGTGGGGCAGGTATGGGGTTGGGGTTATGGAGGTGAGGGACAGTTGGGCCTGGGATCACGGGTAAGAATGGTGTCTTCTCCCCATCCAGTACCATGCATTGATTCATCTTTCAACAAGGGCCGCTCTCTTGGCTTTTCTGGCGGAAAAATGGATTCAGAGAGCCAGGGATTTAGAATTCCTGGAAACTATGTAAAAGCAATTGCTTGTGGAGGAAGACATAGTGCAGTCATTACAGGTATTGAATAGTATATGTGTCCTCATCCAATCAGCCTCCTTATGTTTCAGTCAATTACATGATGTACTTCTAGAGAAACTTCAGTTGGGATATACGATATGTAATCAATAAATGGTTGTCCTGATGTAAATTTTATTCAACAGATGCTGGCTCACTGCTAACTTTTGGCTGGGGATTATATGGACAGGTAAGATATAAGTACATTATGTTTGATATTTTGAATGGTAAATTCCCGTGTTAATATATAATAACCATTGTCGCACCAATACACTGAAAGTATGTCGTAAGAAGAAGACCATGAGAAACCATTTTATGCATCTGTATTTGTTCCTTAGAACAGTGCTTATGAGTTGGGTACTTTTCATAATCTGGATGTCCTATCTCGAGTCTTCCTGTAATAGCGAAGGGTCGAATACCTCAATCAAGGTTTCCAGCATATGTGTGTAGTTCATATGATATGAGATTGCTAGTAAGAGATGATGAAAATGCTGAGCTGTCTTTTTAGTGATAATTCGGCATGCAATAAAAGGCTTTTAGCTAATTTAGATCTAGTACCCATCGGTCTTGTGTTTTAGGTTTGGTACTTTCATCATTTCATGATATAATACTATTAATTAGTGTCAAGTAAAAATTATCAGTCCTATGACTCCTATCAGTACTTGGAACATATTTTATATCAAAATTTGGATAGTTTATTCATCAAGTGGTTCCAAATGACAAAGTCCTTACTTCCTTAAAACCTTATTTCATAGTTTCCAAGGACTAATACGCTCCCATGATCTCTAGAATGTGTGCTTTTTCTGCTGCAAAGATCACTTTTGTATCAAATTAGCTGCTTCATCTAGACAAGTATGCCTCTCAATTTGCAGGATTAAAAGTTATAGACACTCTAGCTTTCTAGCGCTCCAAAGAAAAATTCAAAATTTCTTCAAATAGGCATCTGCTCATGTCCAATGAAAAAGGAACTGTTCGTGTCCAATTATGCAATCAAACACCAGAAAAGGGCCTCTTTGGTGCTATTTGTTTGATTGTTTGCTTAAAGTGTCACATTGGCTCAAATACATGTAATTCGTCCATCATGTAGTTCCTATATCTCCATTAGCTGGTGCTTATTTCTGCAACTGAATAAGAAGCTAATTTTCTTCTCTAATCTGATGTAGTGCGGCCAAGGAAGTACAGATGATGAACTCAGTCCTACTTGTGTTTCTTCTCTACTTGGAATCAAGATAGAAGGTGTAGCAGCAGGCCTTTGGCACACAATCTGTATTTCCGCTGATGGTGATGTCTATGCTTTTGGAGGAAACCAGTTTGGTCAGTTGGGTACGGGAGCTGATCAAGCTGAGGTATGCACTAGAGCTATCATTTTACAACTGCTGCACTTTATGTCAGAATGCATTGATTTTTAGGAAATCTTCTTTTGGACCGAGTTAGAATCATTCTGTTTAGTGGCTTGAACTTGAAGTTATAATATGCATGTGCTTCTATCCCCTGCATATAGATATACTGATTTACAACTCTTGATGAGATTGTCCTTCTGGCTAATTGCTAACAGACTTTGCCTCGACTCCTTGATGCTCCAAGTCTGGAAAATGTCCATGTAAAAATAGTTTCCTGTGGGGCACGCCACACTGCAGTTATCACAGGTGCGTCAATCTTTGCACAATGACTAAGAATTCTCTAATGAGTTACTTTCTTCACTTAAAGGTAATGAATAATATATCATGCATTTTAGAGTGACACAACTTGATTACTGTTAGTGTCATCAGAAATTCCGTTTTGGTGTGTAGTCGTTTCTGAATTGTTATTTTCGAGTTATTTTCCAGCATCAAATTAGGTTTCTTTACTCATGAACATTTGCTAAATGAACTGTTTTCCTTTTCCTTTCATGAAGAGGACGGTCAAACGTTTTGCTGGGGATGGAACAAATATGGCCAGGTACCGTCGTGCACACTAAAACTTACTAAAGATTCTTACTTTATCCAACAATCTACGAAAAACTTATTATTCTGGGAGAAATAACGATTTCATTGTTGATTATAAAATTCTTGGTCGAGGCAGCTTGGTCTTGGTAATGTGAATGATCAGAATATACCCTCTCAAGTTCCGATGGAGGGTTACGTGGCAAGAAACGTGGCATGCGGGTGGTGGCACACTCTTCTCTTGGCGGAGCCAACTTGAGCATCTCCTCGTCTCCAACGGGTCGGATCAGGCACAGTTTTGTTAGGTTAGAATCAGCTAAATTATTGGCATTATGAATAGATGCTTGTGTGATACATATGCATGTGTATTGATGTAGGCATATTCTTTAGCGTCGACGCTCAATGACTTGGTTATCTATTTGCAACTGGGTCCATAAATACACATCTCTTATAGTGTCGATTCTCAGCCAACGCTGATATGTGCATTGTACATTCATATCATTTTCTCTCATGTAGTCTTTCTTGCCATAACTCCAAATCTATGGCCTTAAAACTCCATCTACTTTGAATATTTTCTCTTGTCTTTTATGTTGCCACTAGTTTCTCTATTCTTCGACTTCAATTCATGGCTGATTGTCATAGTTTCTTCATTCAGAATTCAGTAATAATCAACTTTCACAAACGTGTGTGTTTACCAGTAACAAGCCTTGTTTTTCGGATATTACTGGCTAATTGAGAGGTGGTTGTTGCTAAAAAGGAAAAGGGGAAAGGAAAAAAGAAATTGAATTGTATACCCAGCAATTTTAGTCAACAAGATTGTCCACTTTTATTTTATAGAGGGAAGTGGACAAGATTGTCGAGAGTAAAGAATCTAATTTATTATTGGGATTGTAATTAAAAATAAAATAAAAATGAGCACGACTTCTCAGAACAAGGAACCAAAATAGGGAAAGTTTTCAAAAGTAAAATAGTAATAATACCAATTATTCTATGAAGATGTAAAATTTGGAAGATCTTTAACAGTTATTGGTACCATTTCGTTGTACCAACTATCATCGCTATAATGATAATATATGAATTATGTTATTCTATAACGACTTTGGAGGAATCTTCCAAGGCAACGATAGTTTGGTCGATCTCCACTAATTAAATGTAATTTATTAACAATGTCTTCGTCCGCTAATATATTTATCTACTCTTTTCTTTCAACTAGTGCTTAAATACAAGAGTTATGATTCTTCATGTGACATTTAAATGAATTATCTGTATAATCGATTTAAATATTTCAGGATTATAAATAAATTACCATTATAAATCGTAATTAATCAACAAATCTCAATTTGAAAGAAATCTAGATTTGTACATGCTATCTTTATGTTATCAAAAGGAATGCATAGATAGGATCGTACAACCGAATGAAATCATGTGTCTCACGTTCCATGCTCCACAATCAAATTTATCATTTTAATTAATATTTTTAATAATAATAAAATTATTATAATATAATGAATTATGATAAATAATTATTAAAAATTATATATTTTTTTTGAAATCATATATCATACTTTTGAATTTATGAATTTTAAAATTAATTAAAAGTATAAAATAAAAAAAATATAAATTAAAATTTGATTTTGAGATATTAAATATTAAAAGTATGAATTTTTGTATTATGCTACAAATTGATCAATCATGCTGCTAAAAAATAAATAAATTTGGGAGATTGTTTAACTACCAAATCGAATGGAACGGAAAAAAACGGGATTTTGGAATTGAAAGCTCGTACTCAATTGAAAATTCCAAAATGCCCCTTCCAGAAACACGAGTTAATAACTTTGCATCCATAAATTTCAAGAGTTTGACCAAAAAAGAGTAAAAGACAATTTTTGTTTAAAATAAAACAAAAAAGAAGAAATCCGATATCGCATCACATGGGAATTGTGAAGAAATAAAACAAATGAATTTTTTTCCAACAAACATATGCCTTTTTATATTCAACACATCTTCCATTTCCTAAAAAGAACTCATCACCATCAGCCACCACCGTCGCTATGGCCACCCCACCGCTCCTTCTGCTCCTCGCGGCGGTGCTGCTATCATGCGCCACCTTCTCGTTCTCCCTCCCTGCCTGCCCCCCGTGCGGATCCACCGTTGTACCCTACCCACTGAGCACCGCCGCCAGCTGCGGCGACCCCGCGTACAAAATCCGGTGCTCCGGCGGTGGCCTCCTCTTCGAATCCTCCAACAACACCTACTCCATCACGTCGATCACCCCCTCCACCCAGCGCCTCACCATAGCGCCGTCGTCGTTCCTCCCGAACACGTGCCTGGCCGCCGACCTCCCTTCGAATGGGCTCCAGCTCAGCCCCTCCGCCCCCTTCAACATCACGAGCAGCAACACCATCTTCTACCTCAACTGCTCCGACTCCATCCTCAACTCCCCCCTCAACTGCACCTCCACCAGCCTCTGCCACGTCTACAGCAACGCCACCGCCTCCCCCTGCCGCAACATCCAGTGCTGCGCCTTCCGTGCCGGCGGATCCACCACCGCCTACCGGATCCGGGTAAGGGAGGAGGGCTGCCGGGCCTACCGGAGCTTCGTGAATCTCGACCCGAGGCTGCCCGTCGGCAGCTGGCCAGCCCCCGCAGTGGAGCTGCTCTGGTTTCCACCGCCGGAGCCCTTGTGCGCGGCCCAGTCGGATTGCGGGTCGGGTTCAACTTGCGGGCCGGATCGGAACTCTAATACGGGGGTTAGACGGTGCTTTTGCAATTCGGGTTTGAAGTGGGACTCGGTTGCTGGACTCTGTGCTCTAGGTTTGTTTCCTCAAGTCTATCCTATGCTTAATTTATTGGAACTCGTACATATTTCATTAGTTTTATTATTTCAATACTCCTATTAGATCGAAGAACTCAACTTTAATTTCATCAATCTATTCAATGGAGTACAAGAGTAAAAAAGTTGATCATTATAAACTCGTTGGCTATTTTTCATGCCAACCTTCCTTATCTTGAGGTTGATGTGCAGAGTGCAAAGATCCGAAAGGTTGTGGCAAAAATCGAACTGCGCTTATAACAGGTAACTATTTGCTGTTGTTGCCACACATCATTCCTTTCTGTATAAATAAATATCATACATATCTATAATATATTTGTCACGTTAGATGTTTATTAAATTTTAAAATTACTTTTTGACATTTAATATTATTTTTATTAAAATTTAAAATTAGAATATATAATTTATAAAATATGTTTTTTAAATAATTATTTATTATAATTCGTTATATTAGAATAATTTTTATTTATAAATATATTAATTAAAAAGATCAACTTAATTATGGAAATTTAAAGTGACAGATTGGTGAGATTATCTAGTTACTGTATTTTTGTTGACAAAAATTTACATCTATTATTTGGTTAGGCGGGAGCCTTTGACTTTCATATGACTACTTTTATTGTTAAGTGGGTCACTTTTGAGAAAATAAATGGAACTGTCTTCGTGAACACTGACACTGTACAGAAACAATAATTTTCTCATAAAAGAAAATTTCTGCCACTTGCAGAATGTATTTGAATTATAAGCCTCTCATTTTGATTTCAAAGACACTTATCTAACTAGATGACATATCATATGTAACGCCAATTGATTGACTACAACATCTGATGTCAATAAACACAGATACAGTTTCTCTCACTCTTGCAGAAAAAAAAGAAAGATCATTAGATACATGCATGAGGTTTGATTTAATTATGGTACTCATGTAGGCATAACCGTTGGGCTGGGCGTTGCTATCCTAGCTTCTCTGATCGGATTCCTCATCTACCGGCGCCACCAGCTCATCGTACGAGAGCAGGAACGTCTCACGCGCGAGCGTGAGGAAATCCTCAACGCTGGCGGTGGCAAGTCCGCAAAGGTCTTCACCGGCAAAGAGTTAAAGAAGGCAACCAACAACTTTGCCAAGGACCGCCTCCTTGGCGTAGGAGGCTATGGCGAAGTCTACAAAGGCATCCTCGACGATGGCACCATGGTTGCCGTCAAGTGCGCCAAGCTTGGCAACACCAAGAGTACCGACCAAGTCCTGAACGAGGTCCGGATCCTCTGCCAAGTCAACCACAAAAGCCTCGTAGGCCTCCTTGGCTGCTGTGTGGAGCTGCAGCAACCATTGTTGGTGTACGAGTACATTCCTAATGGGACCCTCCTAGAATATCTGCAGGGTCCCAAGAGGGATGTGCTGACATGGAAGCGCCGCCTCAGCATCGCGCACGCGACTGCTGAGGGGCTGGCCTACCTGCATTTCTCTGCAGTGCCACCCATCTACCATCGGGATGTGAAGTCTAGCAACATCTTACTGGATGAGAAGTTGAACGGGAAGGTCTCCGATTTCGGGTTGTCCCGTCTGGCCCACACAGACCTGAGCCACATCTCGACGTGTGCTCAGGGCACGTTAGGGTACCTTGATCCGGAGTACTATAGAAACTACCAGCTTACGGATAAGAGTGATGTTTATAGCTTCGGGGTGGTGTTGTTGGAGCTGCTGACGTCGCAGAAGGCGATAGACTTCAATAGGGCGGCAGATGATGTGAACTTGGCGGTGTACGTGCAGAGATTGGTGGATGAGGAGAAGGTGATGGAGGCTGTGGACCCATTGTTGAAGGAGGGGGCGAGTAGCTTGGAGCTGGAAACGATGAAGGCAGTGGGGTTCTTGGCGGTGGGATGCTTGGAGGAGCGGCGGCAGAATAGGCCATCAATGAAGGAGGTGACGGAGGAGATTGAGTATATCATTAGCATTGCCACAGCTAAGCCCGCCGCCGAGGACTAGTCGGCGCCGCGGTGTTGGTTTTTGTGGTTAGCAAACATCTCCCTCTCTAAGCTTATATAAGTGGATAATGCTTTCAAAGTATTATTTCAATAAAAGATAGTCTCACTCTAATGCTTAATAATTTTGGTGTTCTTGATGTATTGCTATTGATCCCGCCCTTTGAGCAATTCCCAAGTCCCAACTCATTAAACTAAGGAACTTGATAATTGTGATTTGAAGAGATTGAACGGCCATTTCTGACAATTTCCATTCATACAATTTGATGGGCTCAATTTCTTGGGCCAAAATAATGTTTTGGTCTGAAGTCAATTTAGGGAATAAATAGAATAAGAGTTAGTGCTGGAGTCCAACTATGTGTGCGAGTGAGTCTTTTATAATTACTTTCTACTTATTTATTATATCACTTTTATTCAAAGTATCAATACATTTACCCAACCCACCTTGATTATAAACATTCTGCTTTCTTTCTTAAAAAATAAAATAATAGGGCATGAGCTTGTAAATTTCAACGAAACATCAATTGTGATTTTGCCAACAATACGTTTCGAAAATATTTAATACCAAACTCAGTTTGTAAGAAGTATCAAAGTTTAGAAAGATAGTGTATAAATTATACTACCAAACAACAATTGAATTGACCACCCAACCATATTAGTCAGACAACTATATATTTATCGCAATTGGAAGTGATAATAGTACGAGACTCATGTTTCATCGATTTATACTAGTATTTGTTAAACGTGACTGTCGAAGGTGGCTTATTTTGTTTATTTCTTATTGAATATTGATTCTTTCTTGACTCGCATATGACGATACCTCAGATCTGAAGACCTAACATATGACAAGTGACAACTATAAACTAATATATCATTATAAATGTATTTCCATCTTGTTCTAGCAAATGGGAATTAATTAGGTACCCCACCGTATAATATTCATTCATTATATGTGAGATTCAAAAAGTAAAAAAGGATATCTGTTATCAGTTCATCTTCTTTAGTTTGTAGCCTTGTAGAAGCTTTAGTTACGTTATCTCCTTTGAATTTTCCCTTATATTTATGTGCTAAGAGAGTAAAGAATAATAATGCAACAAATATAGAGATAGAGTTCGCTTGAATTTTAGTGAAAAAGCAAGTCATATAAAGTCACAGACAGCCACAGCTGTACTTGTACTTATGAAAGCGATCCAATAAGGCAATCATGTGTTTAGGTTCGTAATACTTCCAGACCTATTTTACTCATGCCAGAGAAGACAAAGCCGTTTAGACATATTTAGCCTCTTCAATTTAACATTAAATAAATTGAAATAGAGTAAAAATAAAACAAACCATAGAAAAGGGAAGGGCAATTACATGAAAATGAAATAATTTGGAGTGGCGTTAGGGGAAATGGGGTGATACTACCAATTGCCACCATGGATATATGTATAGAATGAAAGAGCATTGTTGTACCTTGTACGCTCCAATCTGATTAAGCCACACCGACACACACTACAAACAACAGCTGATAAATTACACCACTAACGGTTATGCTGGTTTCTCGTTGAACAGGAGGGAAATTTTCTCCCAGCGGTTCTCCGGCTCAGCCGAGATTCATATCCCTTCCTCAATCGTCCTCGATCTTCTGCGATCATCACGGTTTGAATCTCTACCCACGCTGGCCCTTCTTCTTTTCTGAATTTTGATCTGGGTTTCTGGTGGAATATGCGTTTCATGTGATTCATAGCTTCTCCAAGATGTCTGACAATGTGAATGTGATTCTGTAAATCCAGTTGTTTGTTGATTTGTTTTGAGGGAATTGGTTCATGGTGAATTTTTAGGTTTCTGTTTTGGAGTTTGTTTGTTTTTTGGATGAATTGTGGGAGGGTGTGATTTAATGCATTGTTCTTTGCTGTGTTGTTTTGGATCTTGACATAAGTCAGTGCTTTTCCTGATGCAACAGAGTAGTCTTGACTGAGATCTTCAGGTGCTGGTTAAGATTAGGAAGAATATATCCAGCCTAAAAAACAACTAAGAAAAAAAATGGTTACATTACAATCTTGATCTCTCCACTATTTCTGATTGATTTAATTTCAGACATTAATTTTGTAAATTTACAGTTGAAGCGCACAAGAAATTATAGCTTTATTCATTAAATAGAATGGCTTTCCTCCATTGCACACTTCACTTACAAGTTACTGCAGCTCAATTCGATAAGAAACTCAATCAGAAAGTTCATCTCGTACTTGATATTAGAATCTGGTTGTTGGTATTACTTTGAAGTTCCTTTCCTCTTGCTTTCTAAGAGTTTGCATTTGGATGCGGAGTTAGATCCTAACGATTTTCATTCAGAAATCTTGTTTAGTTCTAACTGCATGCTGTTGCCAATTTTCTATTTCATACAAGACTCTGATAAAGAATCAAATTAGATTGAAGAAACCACATAGCATATTGGACCCCACCTGCAACTATGGCATGGGTGGAGACTGAATATTATATTAATTAAACTCTTTGTTTTTGTCACACAATCAAAATGTCCAACTAATTAATAGCTGGGAACTTTGTTTCCATTCAGCTAACGTTTTAGTTCTCTGGAATTTTTACTGCACCAGTCGCATGAAGCACACACACATATATATATATATGTATGCCATCATGTCAATGTCACGCTAAACTAGTTATGGAGGTCCAACAAACTAAGATGAAAGCGCGATATTTATCGTCATATCCCACCATCACATATGTCAATTTTGGGTCTAGCTTGAGCTGCATGCTTCCTACTCTTTTCTCACGCATATATAGAGAAAAGTGTAAGGGCTTAAACTGTAAATTTTCTTTTACAGGTTTTTGAGTTATTTAAAATAGGACATCATAACTAAGATGAAGGCACTCATTCTTGTTGGAGGGTTTGGTACCAGATTGAGGCCGCTGACACTCAGTGTGCCAAAGCCACTTGTTGATTTTGGCAACAAGCCCATGATTTTGCATCAGGTAAGCATTTATTATTATTTTTCTATGTATCTTGCTATATTGTCAAAAGTAAATTCTCGACTGCATATATTATTCTTGAATCTCTGGTGAAAAAGAGACCTGTTTATGGATCCCAGCATTTTGTAGAAAGGGCTAAAATTAGTATTTGAAGACGTATTTACTATTTTCTTGTAAAACATACTTCTTTTCATTCAATGGAACGTAGATAAATATGCATATTTTCTTTATTATGCATTCTGACAGTAATATTTATTATTGAACTAGATAGAAGCCCTCAAGACTATTGGGGTTACTGAAGTGGTCTTGGCAATCAATTATCAGCCAGAGGTGAACTTCTGATTGACTATCTTAGTTTCTACGATACGAGTCATTTTAAAGATCAAAGATTTAAGCCGATTATCATAACTAAAATTGGACTTTTTACAATTACAGGTAATGCTGAATTTCTTGAAGGATTTTGAGGCGAAGCTTGGGATAAAGATTTCATGTTCACAAGAGACTGAACCTCTTGGCACTGCAGGTCCCCTTGCTTTAGCTAGGGACAAACTTATAGATGGTTCTGGCGAGCCTTTTTTTGTACTTAACAGTGATGTCATCAGTGAATATCCTCTGAAAGACATGATTACATTCCACAAATCCCATGGAGGAGAGGCTTCTATCATGGTGACTAAGGTAGGCCACATTTAGACACTGCACATAATTTCTCAGAGCTTCTTGTGACAAACTTTAATCTAAAATGTTACTATAGGTGGATGAGCCTTCAAAATATGGTGTTGTCGTTACAGAAGAATCGACTGGACAGGTTGAGAGGTTTGTTGAGAAGCCAAAGATATTTGTGGGTAACAAGATCAATGCTGGAATTTATCTGCTCAATCCCTCAGTTCTTGATCGTATTGAGCTACGACCCACCTCCATCGAAAAAGAGGTGTTCCCAAAAATTGCAGCTGAGAAAAAGCTGTACGCTATGGTGCTGCCGGGGTTCTGGATGGACATTGGACAGCCAAAGGATTACATCACTGGCCTGAGACTTTACTTAGACTCCTTAAGGAAGAGGTCATCTCCACTGTTGACCTCTGGCACTCATATAATCGGTAATGTCTTAGTCGATGAAACTGCGAAAATTGGGGAGGGATGCTTAATCGGGCCCGACGTTGCAATTGGTCCTGGTTGTGTTGTTGAGTCAGGCGTGAGGCTGTCTCGTTGCACAGTCATGCGTGGCGTCCGGATCAAGAAACACGCTTGCATTTCGGGTAGTATCATCGGCTGGCACTCAACTGTAGGCCAGTGGGCCCGTGTCGAGAATATGACCATCCTAGGCGAAGACGTTCATGTCTGTGATGAAGTTTACAGCAATGGGGGTGTGGTCTTGCCCCACAAGGAGATCAAATCCAGCATCCTGAAGCCGGAGATTGTGATGTAAGGTCTCATCTATTAAAAACCTTGTTTGCTAAGTTATTTGTCTCCCTTCTGTAATGGTTTGTGTCTGTTCTAGTGTTTTGGATTCTTGATTTTGCTTTTAGCCAACTGTAAAGTTCTGTCCCTGCGCTGTGTATGAATTGTGTCATGTGTTAATGTATTTGTACATAGCAATAAGTCGATATTAAGCATTAGTTGCTTGTATAAGGATATGATGAAGACTGGATACGTAGTGATGGCCGTGTAACTTCTTTAAGTTCAGATTGCAGATTCTTTCTTTTTTCTTTTTTTCTTTTTTTCTTTTTTTCTTTTTTTCTTTTCTCATTTTTCTTTTATCTCTTGAGGTATCCAGATTGCAGAATTTTTATCTGAATAGAGATTGCAATTTCTCTACGGGCAACCTCATAGTTATATATGCAGAAAATGTAGAATCACTTCGGTTATTCATTCAATTTTTAGCTAGAATTTGTTATATTCTTTCTTGGCAGATGATCTTGTACTCTACAGTTATTCTGCATAAGAACATCTAGTATATTTCTATATATTGGATCTTTGACCGCTTTTATAGTTAGATTATTAAGCTTTCATTGTGTTGATTTCAGTTGAAAAGTTGTGTTATGCTATAATTGGATTCTTGAACTTTCTTTTAGTAACATTGTGTCCTAAAACATTGCTGTAATGGGTTTAAATTGTGGACAGTCATAGAAGGTACAATAAAAGGGTTCATTTCCACAAATTGCCCAACTTCTACACAAATGATTGTAATGTGATATATTGAAAAGATAAATGGATAGATTTATTGGAGAGACCAGACCATCTTTTGGATTGGATCTGGTGTGGATATGAATGAAATGTTCCAGCTCAGCTTTTCCCATACCTATTTTCTTTCATCATCATATATATATATATATATATATATATTGGTAGAATAGAAAAGTTCCAAAACTATTGCATTATTCCGATTCCTTTTCAAACAAGACACGGCTAAAATAATATAATTGTGGGATCCCAAATTATAATCCATATTTTTTGAAACAACGGCAGAACAGACATGACCCAAAAATAGTAGTACTACACTACTACTAACTAAAATATAAAAATAGAATAAAAAAAATCTCATCCAAAGAAAACCCTAAAACCCTAAAACCCTAAACCCTCGTTAAAGATCTCTGCTCTCTGCACAAAACCAAGGGCCTCTCCCTTTGCATGATTGCATATCTTTCCTTTGATAAAAAAAAAATGGCCCTATACAACGTGATTCGGAGAGCAGCTTCAAGAGTTGTACCTTTGGCCATTAGGGCTTCCGCCGGAGGTCAGTGGTCCCTGCACCACCATCATGGAGCAGCCGTTTTTGCCGCCGTCAACCAATCCTCTCGAAATTTCATATCGAGGGCATTTCCGTCGGCAATCCACCACTATTCCACCAGCACCAAACCCAAATCTGACGATTCGCTCCTCCGAGTTATCAAGTCCGAGATTCAATGTGCCTTGGACACTCAGGATGAAGAAGAGGTTTTTAATCTAATCTAATTTAATTTTATTTATTTGTATTGTTTTTCCTTTAGATGCTCAGGTTCTGCATTTGCTTCCCAAGATCAAGCAGAGATGAAAATGAATGATATTTTCTATTAATCGTTGTTGAGAGTTCACTAAACGCGTGATTCAGAAGCTAAATTACTGCATTTTTAGTTTGATGAATTTTTGTAAATATTAATGAGAAAATCATTCTACTTGTTCTTGCACCGTGAACATATATGGGATTTTGGACGTGTCAGTTTTTAGTTTGGATTCAGTCAGTTGTTACTGGTATTCTTAAGACTACGATTTGATGAACTGCAATTCATTATGGTGTTATAACAGCAGGTTGTCTTGGTAAAATCGGTCTAATTAACGTGGATGCTATCACAGTTGCGTTGTATTATCACTGTAGATGGTCTTCCAGTATGATAATCATCAATGTGCAACCTTTGAAGTTTATTTTCAAGTAATCTTTTGATCCAAGTCACGATATGAACTTGTGTGATTTTTACAATCAATCAATTCTTCATTAATGCAAAATGCATCTGTTTAAGGTGTAATGGTATGCTTGATTGATGATGCAATTAACTTGAGAATAAACAATGCATAGTCGTAGAGAAAGCTTGTTTTACATCTCCAGAGCCATTCTGAGTTATTAATCCCATGTGGATTCATTGCTCTGTAACTTGAATAATCATTCATTTTTTGTTCATTGTAGTTTGTCTTCTCAATTTATAAGCTTAAAAAAGTGGAGCTCACATTATAACTGTTCTCTCATTTCGACTATGGTGTAGATCAAGGTTCCTGAATCGTTCCCCTTCAAAATTGAAGACAATGCTGGAGAGCAGACTATAAAACTAACCCGAGAGTATAATGGAGAAAACATAACTGTTGAAGTTCACATGCCTGATAGTGGAGGCGAGGATAATGAAAAAGATGAGTATGATTGTATACCAATGATTGTTAAAGTCTCCAAGAACAACGGACCCATCTTGGAGTTTGGCTGTACTGCATATGCTGCTGAGATTGCTATCGATACCCTGAGCATCAAGGATCCTGAGGGCTCTGAAGATCAATTAGCATATGAAGGACCTGATTTTGGGTGAATTTAACTTAGTTTAATATATATTTATGTATGTGTTTGTTTATTTGCCGTCCTTCATTGCAATGTCTGAAACGGTGATGCTTTTTATCAGGGATTTGGATGAGAATCTGCAGAAGTCTTTCCACAAGTATCTTGAGACCAGAGGAATCAAACCTGCGACGACAAATTTCTTGCACGAGTACATGCTTAACAAAGATAGCAGAGAGTACGTGACATGGCTGGAGAACCTGCAGAAGTTCGTTGAGGCATAAGGATAGGAGATTTGGATAAAGTTTGGATGGAATTCCTTGATGAACAACAAGTCTATTGCTTGCAATATCTACTCTCCAACTGGTTTTTACCCCTTACTAGAGTAATGCTAGCCTATATATACCTTTTATTAGCCAGAACTATATATATTGACTGGCATATTGACCTTTATATTTTTTTTGCTACCAGTGTATGAAACTCTTTGATATTTGCACTAAATAACGTGCCTTTGGCGTATCACTAGCCTAAAATGAAATCAGCTTGTCCTGATAACTTTTCAACTTGCTTTTGATTACCTTCTTTGCCATGAAATATTATACGACATTTACTTTCAGTGAAAAAAATATAATTTAAAATTGAGTAATTCATTATTTATCCAGCAAATTAAATATTAAATTACCTTGAATTATTTTTATTAATCTATCCCATCATTTAAAATAAACACCACCTAAAACATGTCAATATATCAATCCAAACATAAGTTAACAATCCTTGATCAGTAGAACGTATGGATATGTTAGCCAACTTCAGAACAATGATTAATATCTGTAACTTGAAACATCAATATACTTCCAAAGTATGAACCAATTTTTTAGCATTTGCGAATATACACATTCACCGCTGCTTACAATAGACCACCAGCCAACTATATGCTCAACGGTAGAAAAAAGCATCCACAAGTCTAACAAGTCAAGTTCCGTATTCAAACATGGAATATCAAACTAAGGGAAAAACCACATCTTGATGAAGATCGACAAACCCATTTGCAGCACAAATGCTGAGATAACCACGATCGTCATATCACTCGTTTGTATGTAATTGTTGAGGTCCATACTGACAAAGCTTGCTGATTCAGCTCCAGCAATCAATATGATAATCCACCGAAGAAATTCAACGGGAATTAGCAACAGAAACTGGACAGGGAATAAAAAACAAGCAATATATATTACATTTGACAAAAAAGAAATCAGGAAAGAGGAATGAAATAAAGGAAATGCAGCCAGTAGAAACTCTCAGGCAAGAAAAGCACACATCATTGCACATATGGCTGCTGTTTAGTGGCACAACCATCATTTTAATTAAACTGGAACTATACAACACATGTTATTAAAAGTATATTACTGCCATTTCATGATGGTGATGCGATGGAACTGATCCAAGTGTTTTATCAAGTATATATGTACAAATAAGAGCTCATAAGTAATGAAAAGAACAGCAAACACAAGCATAAAAATGATGCAAACAGTTTTAGGGTAATAATCAGTTGTTAAAACATGCACACGAAACATGGAGGTGAATGGTAAGGAGAGATACTTACTGAAGTCAAGATGAAAATGAAAAGGGAATACCCCCACAAGCACCAAAAGCGTACAAGGCTGACACTCGCACCCAAGTACTGAAGCAAAAAGTAATATCCAAGAGGAACTATGAACGCATATCCATAAATGGAGCTTGCTGCCACGTTTACATAGTTGACATCATATGACCATGCAGTGTTTGGGTTGCTTTTGCTGTTCATTAAGTAGGTGGCACAATTTCCAAGAGAGGCAATCACAAAAACTAATGTTGTAGAGATCCAGATAAGCCCATAGCTGAAAGACAGTGAAAAAGCGAGCCATGTCAAGGGGAAGTAAAGTTCCGAAATGTAAACAAATCCATGAAGAGAAAATCATGAGTTCTCCACATTTCTTACTCGTTTGGTGAATCACCTTTTCACTAAGTCATATATTTATTTTCAATACGTGAAGAAAATCTCAAATTTTCATTTCAGAGAACAGTTAGCCTCACACATGATGATAAATGTGAAGCACCAATATATATAGCAATTACACAATCTTAATTTTTTATGATGCCAATAGACAGTTCCAAAAGGCATTATACATACAAATATTACGTCTCCATCGACATGATACAAGCATTATTGTTTTTTCCTAAGCCAACCCCTTGGAAAATAAGCAGAAACCAAGATCAATATGCAACAATTACATGGAGTGTTCCTTCATCATACTTACAGGTCTGGGTTTGCATCAATCTTGCTGATAAAGTCTCCAGTTGAAGGATACAAAGAACTTATCAATCTGTTTAAAACCACATCTGTGTCTACATTAAAATATTGTGTGTATGAAGAGACACTAAATACTCCCTTCCAGTTGTTTGTTGGCTGTTGACCACCATCATCTGAGAATCTTGGACATAATACATTGTTAGAAATCTTAAAAATGAGTGTTTTTACCTAATGTACCTATAATGATTAAATAGTTTTCAATGTAACCAGAACAAATATGTCTTTAAACAAGAAGGAGAAAGGAAAAGCAATTCACCCTATATGCACAAGATAATGATTCTACGTAGTAGAAGCTGTTAACTATAGTATAGATGCAGAATCATAAGATGACTCTTTATTGTTTTTATTAAGTAATAGTATGTATTTTTGGAGTCTCACGCCAAATTGATCCAACTAGCTTTCTAGTGTCTTCTAATGCTTCAATAGTAATAGTTCATCATATACCTTTGTTTATGGACTTTGCTAGGATTTCCTTAATTGAAATGGTGATTATGCTCATGCAGCACAAATTGAGAAGCAAGTTAAGGCCAAAAAAAAAAAAAAAAATCCTGATTGACAAACCATAACTACCAAAACAGAAAGCAAAAAAATGCTAGTTCTTTAACAAAACAGTCACATGATACAGTGGTTAAGTACTTCATCATCCAAGCAAATCAACACTTCATATTAATAATAGATTCTAACACTTACCACTGCTGCTAGGACCGCCTATCGTTTGGTATCCCTGACTACTGGGAGGAAATATTTGTAAGTTTGCTCCTGGAACTACATGAAATTAATAATCAAGGAACACAATATTAAAGGAAAACTTTAGCAAATATGAAAAAGACTCCTCAAAAGATTCCGTACCTTCTGGTTTAGTGGTTTTCTTATCTTCACTTATAACAGCCTATGCATATCCAGACATCATAAAACAGAGAGAATAATTGATATAAATAATTTAAAGATGAAATCTTCAATCGGAACATTTGCATTATTGTTCTAAAAGTATGTTGCTTAATGGCACAACATATTGATAGTAAAACCCTTGCTCAAATGCTTAGGATCATAATATAGCCATCAGAAACTGGAAGAAAATTACTTGGAAAATAAAATCTTAATGGAGTAAATATGATCTATTAGAGTACAGATAGAGAAACTACAACTTATTCCTCATCAACAAGATATGAGATCCTACCCAAAAACTATAACAAAAGATAATGCCCATATGATGCGAACAGTGAGATGTTGATGGATGATGAAGCTCTTGCCAGGAATATAATAATGATAAGATTCATCGGTCACCTAATTAACTAAATAATAGATTACTATGACACTCTTAGCTCCCTCAATGCAGCTAGATTGGCCCAAAAGCCATCAAATCGACCCTTCGATTTGTTTTATCTTAAACATCTAACCCAGACCATAATAAAGAAACCGGAAATATAAAAACAGACAAAGAATCCATCGACCATCATAAGACATAAATGACAATCGTGATAGAAAAGGAAACCCGCTCAACTGAATATTACAAACCCCCGACTTGTCTTCATTCAAAACAACAAACTAATTTGGAAACGATGATCATCATTTTCAAATATCACAATACGAGAGCTAAAACCCAAAAGCTATGCCAACATTGATCCAAGCAAACGGGGAAAACTCCAAAAAGCACAATTACCGAAACATGCAGATGCAATTTTTTGAATAGGCAGAGATATTGCGACGGAATTCGGATTAGCGTACCGGAACAGAGCCAACAAAGTGGCTGTTGGGGATGCTGGTGAACGATTCCTCCATTGACACAAGCAGTTCAGCAAAAGATAGAGAGTTTCGTGGCAAAATTCATATTATGATGGGGTTAATATTGAATTGAGAAGAAAATTCGGGGCGAAATTGTAAATGCGTGAAGAATTGCAGGTTTCGACTTTCGAGAACAAAAGACGCTTTGTTGGTTGTTGCTTTGCAGGGAAGAATGAAGATTCTCTCTCTCTAGACTGTGTGAACGGAAGGAGGGTATTTTAGTAACATCATAATTCTAAGCTGACATAAAATATCAATGTTAATTCAAATGTGTTTCCCAACTCTAACCCTCTAAAATAAAACTTAAGACGCCTTTGACTTTAATTTTATAAAGTCACTGTGCGATTTAACTCATCACCCCACCTTTACATGAAATAGATTAGTAATATTTGTAATTTTTAATTTTATATGAATTGATTCAGTGATAGTATTTGTTGTAATGAATCTTGTATAATTAAAAATATATATACTTAAATACCAAACTCGAAAAAGAATAATTACATTTATCTTAAATTGATGATGTAAAAATATATAAAAGTTGATTTTACATTTTGCCACTCGAATACATATGTATCTTTACAGTTTACATTAATCACAACAAAAGTACATAAAAGTTTTTTTTACGATGAAAATTAAGCAGAAATCTAGGAAACTATATATCATGAAGAGTTAATATGGATTCATGAATCCATATCCATATCACATGATAGAATGAAATTCTTGAAAGTGAAATCAAAAGAAATTCAAAGGAAGCCCTGTAACCGCAGATACGACTTCTGCAGCAACCCTAGCCACGAAAAGATACGTCTGTTTCCTCGTTATCCCACTACTGTTCTGCTTCACCATCGTCGCCGGCGATGCCGTCCCGTGCACTCCATAACCACCGCCGCATCCAGCGGGAAATCCTACTTGCTGCGGCGGCGCTGACTGAAGAACGACGTCGGGGCCCGCGCTAAGAGCACACTCTAGGTGTATATCTAAGCGGCACACATCGCAGCGGTACCTCCACGAGGTACAAGGTTTAAAGCAGAGAGCACAAGGGGCCGGAGCCGCGGGCTGGAGCTTCAAGAGATGGTGAGGGTGCAGGGGGAGTTGTACCTGCAGAGGGAGCTGCGTGCATAAGGGGTGTACGTTGAAGTCGCACGCGCGGCACGTGTAGAAGAGGCCGCGGACGCGGTCGCCGCAGAGGTGGCAGCAGCGGTGGCTGAGGGGGTCGTTGAGTAGGGTGAGGTGGTGGTTGGGGTGGAGGGCGGAGGTGGTGGAGGAGGGGCAGGTGGCGCAGATCTCGTGGATGTCGAAATCGCAGATTTCGCAGCGGTAGCGGTGGCCGAAGCCGAGGGCGTCGCAGGCGGAGCAGAGGAACTCGGAGGGAATGTAGAGGAGGTGGAGGGGGTGTTTGGGGTGGCTCAAATGCTTCAAGATGGTGCTGTCTTTCGTTGAATATGGTGATCTTGTCTCCGGTGCCATCACCACCTCCCTACCCTCTCTACCCTCTCTCACTCTAAATATTAGTGATGTGCATTGTCTTTCCAGAAATATAATATATAATTATTCATAATTCCATTGTCAATGACATCTTTTCTTTTTTAATCATGCTTTAGGATTTTTTGTTTCTTTTTAGTACCTAATCATTTGTCTATATTTGTTCGAGATTAATAGAAATAAAATTGCATCGAAAGTAACTGAGTGTTGCTAAATGACCAAATTACGTAATTTCATATGTTGATCCACATTATAACATTATAAAAAGAAGAAAAAAAATTATAGTATATTTTTTTCTACTATACCATATATACCCTAATAACTAAATCAAATAGAAATGTAATATTTTAATTTATAAATAACTTATTTTTTAAAATAAGTGATTAATCAACCATTTAGATTTATTGAAATCAATTTTGTCAAAAATAATTAAACAGACTTATTAATTGATAATTAATCATTCATGATACTTAGTGGGGACCACTTTACTTAAATATGATAATATGACAAAGTCAAAAGTCAACTTATATATTGATGGAGCGATTCCACGTCGCGGGTTGTATTTAACTGCTTATTAGTACGAGTTTACTTTCGCATCAGTTGACGTTGAGGCTTGAGTTGAGTATATTGGACACAATAAGTCAAGAAAAGGAGGAGATATGTACACTAAATTATGAAGTCACACTGCTAAAATACAATTTGATAACACTTCTATCCATCAATGTTTTAAAAATGGATCGGTGATCGAAAACAAATTATTACAGTGTATTGCCATTAATTTATGACATATATAATGCTATTTAAAAAACGCTAATTATAGAATCCTTGAGTCTATGGGGAGCACTATCACATAATATTAATATAGATTATTGTGCGAAAGTCCATGAATTTGATCGGATTTTTCGCAAGGAGACCCGCTCGTTTTCCTCATCAATACACAATTTGGCGTAGGATATACACAATCAAGGAGTAATACTTTTTTATCCATGGAAATTGTATAGCCAAATTGAGTAGATACAATTTTTTAGAAAAAAATAATTTTAATGAAGAAAGAAATCTAAAAATAGAATATTTGTGAATATAGGTAGTAGCATAAGAGTTATCGTGTTTATATTTTTATACATAGCGGATTGAAATTTTTGTTTGAACTTTTCCACAATAATATATACTATATATATATTCATAGCCATATATTTAAGCTGATCTGTAGTAAAATTATGTTGAGTTTGATGGGGTTATCATATAATAAATTATTTGTATATATAAGAGGTAGGGCACCAATAGTCAATAGGAAGCTAGCGATATAGTTTATTCTTTCGTTTTAAGTAAAAAAATGATAGGAACCATTCGGTAGGGTTGATTTTTTCATCTCTATCAAATAAATGAACTATTTTACATAATGTATTAATATGTTGGATGCACCTTTGATCAAATAAGAGTGTGTCTTGTGAGTTGTTAATATATACCAGTAATTGAGAGGACTTCTTACATCACTATTTAATCATACATTTGATAAATATTAAAACAATTTGTGCATAATTAAAAGAAACAGAAAAAGAATCAAAGCAGAACTGTAATTACGACAGCCGCAACAGCAAGTTTGCGCAGCACAGAGTAAATCTTTTTCCTATTTATTTTACCACTCGAGGTCGCCGCATAGCCATAACCACCGCCAAAAATACCTAATTGCGGCGGCGGCGCTGGAAAACCACTGACCGGGGTTTGAGCATCTGCTGTGAGAACACATTCCAGATGAATATCCAAACGGCAGACATCACAACGGTATCTCCACCAGGTACAAGCATCGGAGCAGATAGCACAACCGGAAGGGGGTGCCAGCTGGAGTCTCAACGGATGATGAGGATGCAGTGGGAGTTGTACGTGCAAGGGGAGCAGCGTGCATAAGGGGTGTACATTGAAGTCACATGCCGGGCACGTGTAGAAGAGACCGCGGACGTGGTCGCCGCAGAGTTGGCAGCAGCGGTGGCTGAGGGGGTCGTTGAGTAGGGTGAGGTGGTGGTTGGGGTGGAGCGCGGTGGTGGTGGTGGCGGGGCAGGTGGCGCAGATCTCGTGGATGTCGTAATCGCATAATTCGCAGCGATAGCGGGCGGCGGAGCCGAGGGCGTCGCAGGCGGAGCAGAGGAACTCGGAGGGGATGTAGAGGAGGTGGAGAGGGTGTTTGGGGTGGCTCAAGTGGCGTAAGATGGTGGTGGGGTTTGATGAATATGGAGATCTTGCCTCTGGTGCCATTACCACCTACCCTCCTCTTCCTCTTCCTCTACCTCTCTCTAGATATTTCTACCTCTTTCATTACAGTTTACATCATAAGAATCCAACAAAGCTCAAAATTGTTTAATCTATCGTATAATAGTCTATACTTATTTTTTTTCTTTTTATCCAAGCGAAGACATTAATTAAACAATTAGTACAGTAATCCCTCCCTCCATTATTTTGTCCTATTTTATATTGAGATGGTTGTATTATTTTAATAATACTTTAGAAAAAAACTTTACAAAGATAAATCTTATCGTTTATATTATATATTATACATTTAATAAAGAAATACTATAAGAATACTTTCTTGGTAAATTTACTAATCAACCCCTCAACCTCGTCGGATCAAAAGAATAAAAGAAGAATATTAACCACTTATTCTAACTACAAGACACCAACATGCAAATACATCACAGTAATTGATGCAAATGCTGTATTTGTTCACGAAGAGACTGGATTTCATCCATGATCTCAGCCTGATTTTCAAGGATTAATCTCATGACGCTCGACATCCCCATCTGCAATATTTCAAACATTAGAAAATCCCCATGTACGAGGAAGATGCTATTGTTATGATCAGTTGTTAATCACCTACCTCTTGCATGTGGAATTGTCTTAATATTTCCAAGTGCAGATTTTTCATGTCTCCATGAATTGATTCTTGAAACGAAGCTAGAGTTTCTTCAGATACATATGACTTTCCTCCTTGTTGTGGATCACACTGCAACGAAGTTTTCTGCAACTCGGTCTCTCCTCCCTGCCACCAAATTATACAAAATAATGTAAAGTGATTAGGAGTATGTAGTTAAAAGAATTTTAGGATAGGCTAATCCACCAAGTACATACTTTGATGAACTGAGGTGATGAGAGAGTGGTTGGTGACATCAAGTTATTGAGAATTTCTTCCCTAGTTTCTAATCCTGTTTTCTTGGATTTAGGTGAAGCCACTGATAGAGACATCGATGGTGGAACACCCAATACTCTCTCTGCATAACTGGAGAATCTTCGAGGGGACGGCGAAGCTGCTACAGGTTCAACTGTGTCGTCCATATTTTTTGTACGTACAGCAGACAAAACAGCCGAGGAAGTTTCTGCTTGGGGGGAGGCTTCTCTGCCATGAAGACTGGTCACATTTAGGTGTGTTTGTGATACATGTGGCATTAGTGCCAAGGATGAGCTAGGAGGTGTCGACTTTGAAAAACGAGAAGGCATTTTGGGGGCTTGACGTCGATGAATGAATTTCTCTAGTGCCTTCTCATCTCCCCAAGGTTTGCGTGGAGTAGTAGGCATAGCAGATGATGAGTTGTTGCTACGTGTGGCTGCTGCAAGGTTGGATGTGGATTGTGACATGGTAGGAGAAGTGATGTCGACCTGCATGAGAATACATTGGATATATTCTATGCTGAGACTAGTGCAACATAGACTTGCTAAAGAATCAAATGACTCAGCTAAGGAACTAAACCTGTTTGGGTGCTGAGCTAGATGATCCCAAGTTGAAAATTGGATTCTCGTCACTGCCAAGGCCGAACCTCCGAGAAGGTAAAACAAATCCGGGATTGCCATCTTTATCTTTCTCTGGACCATCATGGTTATCCCATAATCTATCGAAGTGGGGAGTAAAAGGTTCAACTTCGACAATGGGTGAAAACACCTCCATATCATCCTTAATATTACTGTGAGGTGCATGCAGTTTAGCCAGAACTCGATTTACTAACAACTTGCTCCCATCAGATTGTTCCAATGGACTGGTAACACTTGATGCAGATACAGATGCAGATGAAGAAGATAAGAGGCCTTTAGAAGAAGTTACATGGCTAGGATTTCTAGATGATGGTGAAGTCATGGGCAGCATAGCTGATGACTTGGACGGAAGTGGATCAGGTAGAATGGTTGTGTCCCCTACATCACCAGCCAGAAGTATTGTCTCATCCGTGTAACTTCTTTCGTTGAAAGTTGCAGGTTTTGACCTCTGCCAGCAAAGACTTGTAACGGCCTAATGCATAATTCATGTTCAAGAAAGTTGTAAATGTGAGCCTTCAAGAAACCTAATAGACACAATAACATTGCAATATTAATCACCTCAGTATTTTCATAAGCGCGTACGACAGTTACTGGTTGAGGCTTCCCGCGAAGATCATAGAGCACAATCTGACCAGTGGTTGTACCAGCTGCTAAGGATAACCCGTCGTCAGAGTATGCTAATGAAGAGAAAGGAGCCTCATGATGTATGCAAGAAGATGGCTTCTTCGATCCTGTGTCAAAAGTGTATAACTTCATATCTAGACCAACGCTAGCAATGATCTGTCGAAACCCATACAGTAATCATCAAGGGAATGTTCTCACTTCTCAGACCAAATACTCTACTCATCAAAATTCCAGCCATAATACCTTGTCATTGGGAGGTGAAAAATTAACTCCAGAACTCGGTGCTGAATGCTGCTTTGGCCAAGAAGCCTGTAACAAAGGGAAGTTTGTAATCAGCAACACAATGAAGCATTAAAAAGGTGAGCAGAAAAGAACATAATCATATTATTTCCAACTATATATACATATATATTTGTTGTAATGAAACCTTTGGAGTGTGGCAGGTAGTATCCCAGAGGTGTATGGAGCCATCATCACCAGATGTAGCTAAAAGGTGCCTGCTAATCCGAGAATAATCAAGCGCCACCAAGACCTTGTCATATAGTTATTATACAAGATAAGGAATATGAACAAATCATATCAAGCAAAAGAATTGCATATTAAGTGGCCTAGTATCACCATATAGCTTAGAATAGTATAAGCAACACCTGTCCATGTGGGTCCTTTAGATCAGCAACCCTAGCCCCGGAAACGAGGCTGTGAACGAGAACTTCTCCTTTACGGTTAAGAGAAGCTATGTGGTCATCTTTGCAGTTGCAAATCAGACCTGTTATAGTATCAGTATGCCCTTTCAACCATTTGATACAACGCTTACTCTGCAAATCCCATATCCTCACTACTTGACCAGTTCCACCAGAGCATAGATATCGAGACCCTTTGTTGCAAAAGCTGATAGTTATCGACTGCAGAGACGTACATGATGGTAAACTCGAACTTAAGAGATGCATAAAAAGCGCTAACATATTCAAATGCATGCTAAAATTAGTTCTTCCCAAGAATTTCTGGTGAAAAAAAGACAGAGAAAAATTATGTACCTCAAGCATTCCAGCAGCATCATTTGTGCATGGCAGCTCCGACAATGGTGTTCCATTCCTCTTCCAAAATGACACTTGTCCATCATCGCCTGCACTCGCCAACACCATATCTGCCAAAAGCGAAAATAATATTAAGAGTAATAATAATAAAATTAGATAAACAAACTAATATTAAGGGGAAATTAGTATAGAATTAGCACTGACTGTTGTGATTCCATTTGACGGAATTAACGCAATAGCCCGGAGAGGGAGAATAGGCGACGATACAGTGGTTTTCAGCCTTGGAGGAAAAGTCCACCAATTTTACGGTGTCGCCGCCAGTCGCCGCCACCACCTTCTCCGATTCCGAAGAATTCATCTTTTTCATTTGACCAGTGGGAGCGATCGCCGGTTTTCTCAAACTATGATCCATGCATGAAAGCTATTGAAAAAGTGTAGAATATGAAATTTAATCCGTGAATTTCAATAGATGCATGAGCATGACGATTTCCTTTCCTTTTTCTTTTTCAAGTTTATTTATTCTCTCTCACATATATACGCTTTCCCTTAAATATTTTTAGTGATTTTTTTAAACACGTGGAGCAATGCCTTTGTCAGAATAGTAGAAAATAAAGATACTTCAGTGAAATCGAGGTCCCTTCTTATCTTTGTACAACATAATAGATCTTCACTCGGCTTGTGGGCTTGAGCCAGGCTGAATTGGATTATCATTATATATAGGGCCACTGCTCGGACATTAGAAAATCTAGCTATAGACATACATACGTCTTGTTATTTTGTCAGCTCATGAATGTTCATTTTCAATTCATATCATGTTTGATTTTCCATCTTAATTACATTGTTTTTAAATATATATTTGGAGGACAAAGTTGTTTTTACTGTTAGAATGAGAGAAGAAATGTGAAGAGAGAAAGGGAGGGAAGAAGCAACATTATATTGCTGATCTATTTTGATCGAAATGTATCTACAATTTTTAGGTATTAGTTTTGCAATTTTAACATTATTTCAAGACATTATATAATGTGATGAGAGAAAAAGAAGCAATTAAGAATGATAAACTTATGAAGAACATGAGGGCTAATTATCGCTACGAGGAATGCTCATTAAATCAGTAAACAAACAGTCGGTGTGGACATCTAGATAAATACGCCAATAATTGGCCCATTATGGTGCCCATGATTTGCTAATACGAGGTCGAACAATCTTTATCTACACAGAAACAACACCTTTCTGTAGGTAAGGGAAGGTGGGGCCACACCTTTCAGCCTGCTAAATTTTGAGATAAAAGATTCTTAAGCAAGGTTCTTATTCTCTGGGGAAGATGGAGCCAGCTGCAGCTGCCACTTCTACTAAACCATATACTAATACCTGCAGCAGGAAGATAAGAAATGCAGCACATAGTTAGTAAACAAACGAATTAGGAATCAATCATTTGATGATAAGAGCATATCTCTTGAAAATGAATCCCATCATATCTGCTTTGATTACCGAAATGGAGTAGTAATCATAGAAAACGTTTATATTAGTAGTCACAGTAGCCTTAGTAATGGAGCACAGTTTCATCAACTTTATCAGCAAAGAATTACCAACTAACAAGAAAACAAATAAGTAACTCAAAAAGTTTGATGTCAATACACAAACATCTCTCAGTATGCTGAGTCCATAAAGGTGAGAAATATCAAACAGTTAGGGCAAAAGTATTAGCACACAAGACATCGTGTGAGCCGGTCGCACTATACATACTACATACACATCAATTCAGCAGGAACACATTCCCGGGGCATTTGCCTTCTCAGCTTTGACTTAAATGGCTTGCCTCTAAGGGCATCATGATCTACTACCGGATGGAGTCACAAACTTGCAAAGAGGCATTTTAGCCACCATTGACAGCATGAAATGAAGGAATAGATCAAGTTCACTACATCATGTCAACTATATTTCCATATGCAAAATTAACACGTCCCAAGAAATCTTCATTCCCAATTGCATGAACAACACATAAATAAGTCTGTTCTACAAAGTTTTAGTTATCAGTTTTGAGGTTTCAATTTCATACCAAGTGGGTGTATTTCTAGCCAAATTTAAGGACTGCAACTGATAGTAATTCCTCTTTTCTCACAAACCCTTGATGCATTTTTCTCTAATGCAGAGAGATATGCAAACAAGAAAAGCAGAAGGCTGAAGCATAATCCGATCTTTGAAATAAATTGACATAACTTGTAACTTTACAGGAAAACAAGATACATAAATTATTTAAGTACATGCTTGCAATCAATTCATATAAAATCTATTTAAGCTTCCTCTTAAAAGATACTTCCACCTATCTTTGACTACATAATAATTTGTTTATGTATATTTATAATAGATGCATCACATTCATAAAATACAAAGGTAAAGCCCAGTTTCTCATGGACCATGGACCTGTATAACATTTTGGTTGACAGCATTTTGTTCATTTTTCACAAAACATCCATTCATGGATTTAAGACCTAACAAAAATAGCAATAAATCTTCAATATAATTATTATATCACATAAGCATTCTGGCATAGCATATCACCAGCAATACTTACTAAATAAAGCTGGCAAAACCCAAACATATGATTATGAGAAAATAAAGTCTGTTCATGCTATATGCATAAAGATAAAAAACAACTGAAGGGCAATATTTCACATAATCACTTTTTGTTCATTTATTTCCAATAACTTGTTGCCAACCACAAAATTCGACAAATTTAAGGCAAACTAGGAGATGACAGAGATATATAAAGTAAATTAGGATATTTAGCATTTGATTTAAACATGGATCATGATACTAACTCAGGGATAATAAACGCACAATAATTTTAACATGAGATTTTAATATCATAAACTTATATTACATGATCATTCTTTTTAGTAGTCAACAAACATCCATCACGTTTTCTTAGTTCTAAGCCTAAGGTCTTCTGTAAGCAAGCTAGTTGTATGTATTATATAGTCCCACATCCCAATTCAAACAAGTTTAGGTAAAGCAACACTGAAAGTATGCAGGAACTATCCATAAAGAAAGGAAAGACACATGAGCAATAATTTCAGCTGACCTCAAAAAATAGGATGC
This sequence comes from Leonotis leonurus, assembly GCA_026898415.1. Lineage (NCBI taxonomy): Eukaryota > Viridiplantae > Streptophyta > Magnoliopsida > Lamiales > Lamiaceae > Leonotis > Leonotis leonurus. Next base: position 2,331,031 of record JAPKLX010000010.1, read on the forward strand.
AGTGACAGTGTCACATTTTAGTGGACATCATGAACTTGTTTTTCCTCTCGGCTGGCTTCAGAATTTGAAAAGAGCACATTAGGTTTTCATCAACACTCATCATTGCACCAGCATTATCGAATTCACCGCAGTAGTTTGGTGCTGAAAAGACTGTTACAAGTTGCCTATCTGCAAAAAACTCATACCCATCCTCCACAACCTGAAAAAGAATCAAGGTTAGGCAAACAGTCTCAGCTCTTAATCCCAGAACAGGACAAAAGATTACTTTACCTGATGAGCACGACAGACAAGGTCCAAATCATGTTTTGCAAGGAACTCTGAGACTTTATCAGGGCCAAATGTAAATGACACTCCCCTATCATTCATTCCCCATCCTTTAACATCTTTACCAGGATCTGACCATAACAAATCACAAAGCAACCCAGTGTCTGGGATAGCTGTTGGGCGGGACAAACTCCTAATCTGATCCAGGTTGTTCAGTTCTGGAGAAAGGCCCCCATGCATACATAATATCTTATCATCGATTAGTGCAGCAACAGGAAGCCAGTTGAAGGAATCAGTGAAGGCTTTCCACAATTTCACATTGAATCGGCGCTTACATTCATCATAAAATCCATATATCCTATTTATAGAAGCACATTCATGGTTTCCTCTTAGAAGGAAAAAGTTCTCTGGGTACTTGATTTTGTATGCAAGCAATAAGCATATTGTCTCTAAACTCTGTTTCCCACGATCTACATAATCACCCAAAAATAGGTAATTGGATTTTGGAGGGAAACCCCCATACTCAAAAAGCCTTAAGAGATCACTATATTGCCCATGGATGTCACCTGAAATACGAATGAATTTAGATATAGTTATTCCAACAAACTGCATCATATGATGCTGCTAGAGACATTGTTAATGATTAAAATGAGTAAATGACTTTTGGCAAATGGCACGCAAAATATATTGGCTGATAACTTCCATCAGGTCAAAACTTAAAATCAACAAAAAGTTAGTAATGCTGAAATATTAAGTAAATGTATTAAGCTTACGAGGAGACAACTTCAGCACTACAAAGTCGGTAGACTAAGCTTAGTATAAAGACAGAAACTTATCATACAACTAACCCTCAACCCTTCTTTTCTACTTCCCAATGAGACACTGTTTTGGGTCATCAAGCTATATTAAACCGTGTACAGACAACAAATGGTGGATGTAAAGGTTCACTTTGGGATCCCGGTTCCAAAACTACATCAGCATAGGGCCTCAGAATCTTAGATCTTTTTATTCAATTTTCTTAAGATTGTTTAATATATGAGAAGCTAACTGCAAAAAAAATTATGATCATGATCAAATTTCTTAGCTAGATCATTGTAGATTATGCTCTAAAGCAAGAGATGGAGGTATCTCAATGCTTCAATACAGCCATTTAACATAGGGGGATTCTGCAGAGAACATTAGTTGACCCCAGATATAATTAAATCTTCCTTCTTTACAGACAGTCTGTCCTTCAATGAGATCCCCAGTGAAATTTAGTTTTAAACATGACACTGTAAAGTAGTTTGTAAAAAAAACTTTAAACTTAATCCCGCTTTATAATCATTCCTATGGCGAGAAGCGGAATAATCTCAAGCATCACTAATAAACCCACCACCAAAATCACGAGAGATCAAAATACCAGTAATGATAATAACAATAATAATAATACGAAGTACATAGAGCCCTCAAAACATAAAACCCCAAAATCAGGGAGCCAAAAAACATCATAGAAACTATCAATACCATAAAACCCATCTAAAATTTATGTTTTTTCAAAAATAGAGAAAAACTTCATAAGACTCCAAGCAAAATTCACGAGAATACTTTCAACACAATATCTTCATAAAGAAAGACGAAAATTTTACCGCAAATCTTGATGGGCGCTTCGAGTTCAAGAAGATTGGGCTGATTAATGAAGATTTCACGAGACGCAACACAAAGCTGCTTAATCTCAGATTCCGTGAGCTGCACTAGTTTGCCCGGCTTGGAGGATCGGACTTCAACCAGTTTCTCAATTATCCTGTCCAAAACTACAGGGTCCATTATCCCCCACTACTACTGCCCCCTTTCCCTTCCTCTCTCGAGTGCGTTCTCTTGTTTCTTGGATTTAGAGCGAGCAGTGGCGGCTCCTCTTTGGTTTGTGTGGGTCTCTGCCGTTCTTCAAGTATCAGCTTCCCCTTTTTCCATTTAAACATTTACAAACTAATTTCCGATTTTATTTATTAATGGTATTCTATTATGGTGGTGCACATTATCTGGTCAACCCTGTGGACCAAAGATTTTTTTAGGGGATTAAAAAGGAAAAGTATCATTGTGTTTTAAAATATTGACTTCCAATACAATTCACTTTTATAACTTACTAATATGCAACTATAATTATTTATCACGCATCATCATCAACGATCATCTTCTAATTCGCTATTCATATATACTACAGTCTTGGACCTTCTTTGAACTTCATTTCTATCGACTATAATTTGAACCTTATTTAGTTATGACATAATTAATCATTTTCTGGAATTAAACAAACATATAATTTGTTCCGCAATATTTGTATAAAAGTTTTTTTGTTAGTTGCATTAAATAAGGTAGTTGGATCAATAAAATTCTATCTCTGGTTAAGGTATAAATTACACATTGAATATCAAACAATATAATATATGGTTAATTTTTTTATCATTATATATAAAATAAATATTATAATTAATAAATTTTAGTTGAAAATGTAAATTAATAATTTTTATCAAAAATTTAATATTTATTAGTATGAGTCATATGACATATATCACATAGTCACGAACACGTTAAATTGTGTCCGTCACGTGTGCGTTATTATTTTATTAAATAATATATCTATATGTTTGAGTTAACACACATATCTATTCTATTAACGATTTGATCACGAGCTAACAAGTTGTGCATTGTCAAGCTTAATGAGCCTCGTTAATTTATAGACCTGTTCTTAATTGAATCATCGGAATTTTTTTTATTTAGTTAAGTTAGGTCCCTAAAAGCATAAACTTTGAATTATGTTCAAATTGGGCCCACAAATTTTGAAATAGTTGAATTCAATCCTAAAATTGACTATTACACGATCCATCCACACAATAATTTTCAAACAAAAAAAAAAATCTTCCTTTTTTTATACCAAAATTATTCAGAACTTAAGTAGACACAGAAACCAACTTTTTATCTTAATTAATTTGTGTTAATTATGAAAATTACCCATTTACCTTAAAGTGTATAAAGAAAATACCCAACCCTATTATATATATAAAAATTACCCACTTTTGACTTTTTTTCAACAACAATCATTGTATCAAATTGGAGACACGGTATTTACATATGTTGATTATTTACGTGCAGTATACATGTTTTTAGGTGTAATCTGTATTACTGAATTGCAAAACCTTAGTACCGCTCGCAAAGGAGCAAATACGCTGGTATGCCCAAACCAGCGGTATTTCTATACTTTCACCCAACGCGAGCGGTATTAGCTCTAGTTTATAGATATATATTTTCCACACACAAATATATCTACAGTTGGATGAATTACATAGTATAAACACTTAACGTATACATTATTATTTCTGATTCCTTATTACATTCATTTACCAGTATAAGACAAAATTAATCACAATTATCTATATAAAACATCAATTAAGAAAATAATATGTCTAATTAAATAACAAATAACACGTCTAATTAAATAACAAATAACACGTATAATTAAATAATACAATAGATGTTATATGCAAGGTTCAAGCGCACGCTACATATATGGTTGAACTCAGAAAAAACACACATCAAAAATACGTAAATACCGTCCGTATATTCATCTCGGATAGCATCTACCGCGGGTACTACATGCCCGCGGTAGATGCTCTTACGCAGGCGGTATTGGGTGTTTGCAATAGAAGCATATATATAATCAAATATTATGTAAATACCGCTTGCAAATATCAAATATACACACTATGTTGATTATGAAAATACCGAGCATAGACATTGAAGATAAAATTGAAGAGAGAAAGGTAAAAGTGACTTTAGTGCATAGAAATTGAAGATAAAATTGGAGAGAGAAAAGTAAAATTGACGTTAGTGCATAGAAGTTGGGAAAAGTGGGTATTTTGTTAATAGACATTGAAGAAGTGACTATTTTCTTAATTGATGTTTTGAGAATTGGGTATTATTAATTTTCACCCAATTAATTAACCCTTATTTTATTTTTATTTTAACTTTTCTTGATAACACCCCTGACACATAGTTGCACAAAATTTTTCATCTTTCCAAATTCCTCAACAAATTTTGGCAATTGCATATATAAATTGAATGTTACTTTTCATTCATTTCACACATGCAGTAGCTAAAAAGAAACAAAAAATGGTGGATCTAGATAGAATGATTGTGGCGATCTAAATTGACAGAGATTTTGAATTTTGAATTGGTATGATGATGAATTAAAGACAAAAGTGTAGAAACTGGATATGGTTTTGGGAATTGGGATCCTGATCGAATTGCACATGTATGAAGTGAAATATTTCATAATTACTACTAGTAATTAGTATCATCAAGAATAGTCTTTTTTAGTACCCGAAATTTACTACTCCATCTCATCCGTTCCATTAAACTTGACATCTTTTTTTCGGTACAATTATTAAAAAAAGTGTAAGAGTGATAAAGGTGGTAGGATTCACATATTTTTAAAGATATATTTTTTACTATTTTTAAAATGTGTCAAGTTTAGTGAACGTCTCAATAAGAAAAATGTGTCAATTTAGTAGTAAGGATGAAGAATATTTATTCGGAATTACGTAATGATGATACTCAAGTCACTCTATATATCAACACACTCATGTCATCTGACTAACTCAACTCCACTTAAAAATACATAAATTAAGAAATTAATAGTTAATTAATTAAATAAAGGTTAATCACCACATCCATCATTACTGTACTTTTTTTTACTCGTATTATTTTGTACCACTAAATAGAAGAGGGAAATGTGAGTTGTGTCTTCTTAGTTATTACGAGCTTATTAGTTGTTATAAATTCATTGTATTAAGTTTTCTTTCTTTAAGGGAATATTTAAAAGTGCTTCTAGGAAATGGAAGTCGTCATACACTATTTAAATAACTTGAACACTCAACAAATAAATGAAAATAAAGTTAAATACACAAGTATAATAAATAAATAATATATATTTGAAAATGAGAGATGATTATTAGTTGGTATTTCATTTTATTAAATAATTTAAATTATATAAACATGTGAAAATTTCTTTTTTGTGAACATGTTTATCTTTTGTTTTTATAGAGAGTAATTCTATCTATTATCCTATCATTTTTGCTAAAACATAAAAATGAATAAATGTTATAAATGTACGTGTAGTCGATTCTCATTTCAACACAATTGGATATATATGAAAACATGGCGTTCCAATTTCCAAATTAATCATGAATGTATTAATTGACTTCAAGCGTTACCGCTACTGAAATATAAAAAAATATTATTTTGTTAAAGCTTTGGCCTTTTAAAAGGTAAGCTAAGTTGAGGATGCCCTTTCAATTAATTCGGATTTTAGAATAAAAGAGTGTTGCATGGGTTATTGTTTGGTTCTATAAATTAAATGACATTTTCAACTTATTTACATAACGACTTCAGTACAGCTGTCGATTGATTTTTAGCAATCAATTGCCAACTCACGACAACTATCAAATTCAATGAAGAATTCACAAATAATAGTTATCCTTATTCAGCAAGAAGCGTGAGCAGAGATGAGAAGAGCCCTAAGACATTCCTCTTGATATATATCTTATTTTTAGAAACTCAAATGGAATATTATTAATGCTGCGATGGCAAATTACAAAGGTAAGAAAAAAAAAAAAAGGGGGTAGTAGTGCATGCATGTGCCTCAAATTATAAATGTATTTAGCCTTTAGAGCTAGCATATATATACATTGATCTTGGCTAGCTGGAGATGCTAGCTACAGAGAACATTGTAAAACAACTAAATGTTACCAAGTATATATTTTTAAGTTTACATAAACCTTCTATATATGTTAGTGAATGATCATTAATTCACAAGTATTATTGGTCATGTTGCATTTACTTATATTGATTAAAATGAATTTTATTGTAACTATATATATAACATGTGTTTCATAGTGCATATATATATATATATATATATATATATATATATATAATCAAGTGTTAGATTGCGCAATCGTATCGTAACAAGTTAGTTCATATATATGGTTAATGGAATGGAATATCATAAACTTTACATTTTGAGCAGAATAAAAATTAGACTTTGTTCGAGAGCCAGAGAGATTGTAATTAAAATATATATATATATATGGGTAATTATTCTCGAAGCAGACAGATCTAATCTTTACGATAGATTCTCCATTTGTCTCCTTCCTTTAATAAAGCCAAGTACCCCGCTCATCCAATAACTACACCTTTTCTCTTTGCTCATAAACCAATATAATTAACTATACACCTTTTTTCCAATGGAACTATTATATTAATCAATATTTAATTATAATTTTGAGATTTATTGAACTCTTTTATATATATTAAAATCATAAAATGAAGCAACAGAACAAATTTTGAAAGGATAGATTTCAAGAATTTTCTCGATGATCTTGTTTCTTCAACTGTTTTGTGCGAAAATCAATGCTAAACTAAATTTATAGTATATAGCTAGCCACCCTAGCTAGCTAGCTAGCTATATGCATGCAATTACAGGTAGGAATCGCTATACAATTGTTTTTAAAACGATGATGTTTGAACACCACAAACATCAAAGTTAAAAGGAATAAATACATAGAGATAGATCATGTTTCCTCAAAAGAGAAAAAGGAATCCAAATCCGTTCCTCATTCAAAAATTAATTATACATTCAATAATGTCTACGAAACGACGAAAATTAATTTCTACCCACCTCTTAACAAGAAACTCTATTTATTGGAGCTCATTTATAGTTATCGACTATTTTGATTCATCCCTATATAGCTTTCACATTGATTAGTTTCATTTTCATATGTAAGTAGAGATTTGATTTTATGCATGTATCCTAGCTAATAGATAATATTTGATTTGACGGAGTTTAAGATTGGATAACAGCATCTCATCTATTTCCTTGTCGATAAGCATTTGTTGTCATGACTCGTACGTGTGTTATTGCTATAGATGAACGACCACCATTTTATCTACTACTCTTTTTGTAATGTCCGTCAAGTTAGGGTGTGATATGATATTTATCTTATTATTATATAATTCAAATATATTCTAAAATAAAAATAAATCTGAAAATTTTATATTATAGATAAAAATAGAGATTATTACTACATACAATTCGAACATTTACGAAAAATATTTTTCTAAATTATGTTATAAGTTTAAGTGGAATTTTGCTTTCATTTTCTTTAAATCAAAATAATTCAAACATGTAATATTATGGATTTATAATATTTTAACCAAAATTTGATTGAAAAAAGTAAGAGTATATATCCAGTATGTTCTTCGAATATGGAGTTTTTCACACCAACGCATGACTTGTGTAATGCAAGTTGCAACGGCTTCTATTTTTGAAGAAGAGCCATAACTATAAACAAGAATAAATGAACAAGGAAAGCAGCGGTGTGGATTGATGTAGCTTTGTTCTGTGCTGGCCAAGAACATTGTTGTTCACTCAACCTCACAACCTTTCTGCATATTCTCTCCTTTTCTGATCTTACCTCAGTCAGCATCATCTCCATCCTCATCACCAGATTCTCCCCCCATTAACTTTCCTCACTTGTTTCTCCAAGCCAAGAATCTCTTTCCCCCTTGTCAGATTCTTTCTTTTCCCACCTTTCTTTCCCTCAAAACTTATCTTTATCATCAACCATGCCATTTCCCTGTTCCTCTCTCTCCTCTTCATCTCTCTTAGTCATATTCACCGTTTCCCACACTCCCTTTTCCCCTTCTCCTCAACCTGGAAATAACTCATGTCTTCTTCAAATGTCAACCAACTTGCACAGCCTTGCATTTATGGTATGTCTCTCTCTTTTTTAACTAACTTAAGATGTGACTACTTAGGTCTGAACAATATCTTCTAGAAATTTGGTTCTGTTTGACTGAAGATGACCCTTTTGCCAATATATTTGATGCCCAGTGAGATTCTTAGTCATATTTCAGATATGAATGAAGGTTGTTTCTTTTCTACTAATCTACTTAATTTGCTCTGTAATCTGGTTTCTTGTTGTCTCATAATTATGTATAAGGGCTATTTTCTTTGCATTTTGGGTTCATCTATGTATGCTTTCTTTAGTGCTTAGTTTAGTTTCAATTTTCCATGCTCTTTCATTTCATGTTCTTCAGTTTTGTGTGGATGTTCCAAAAACTGAGCAATATAAGATGGATGTGGTGTTTAACTTTAAACAGGGCATATTGTTTCTTCTTATGGAGAGAGGAAGTCGTGGTTAATGAAATGGCTAAGCAAGGTTTTCAAAGGTGGAGGAGCTAGTAGAAGGAGAGGTGTAACAGGCGGACAACAACCTCAGTCTTTTGGTGATGGAAATATCATGTTACATGCGCCAAGCAAAACTTTGGTATTCATCTTTCTTTACTATATAAGGAAGCGTTTTCTTTGGGCGATAGCTCGGGTATATAAAAATAATATAGACTTTTCAAGTATATAATCATACGTTTCGTATTCCAATCCATTGCTCAAAGTAAAGGCAGCATTAGGTGTTTTATGACTAAAGTACTACTTCATGGTTGTGGATTTTGTATGTATTATTTTGCTGGACTAGCTTTGGATGTTGAATGCAAGAAAAAAAAAAAACTAAAGTAGCTAGCTTACATACTTTGGATGTAGTTCTGTAATTAAATAAAAAAGTTTACACCACTGTCACCACACCTACAAGGTTGAAACTTCATCACTTACAGCAACTGTTGGAATATTATACTTTACTGATTATATCACAGTCTATATGAATTTGAATTTCCAAGTGCACAAGGGACTTTTGTTGTTTGAAGATAGGTGGAATATATTCTTGATATGGGGATAACAATAGAGATATCTCAAAGTGGTATCATATACTTATCCTACTTTTGAGATTTTTCTGTCCTTCAATTTTTATCTTAAGCTTGATGAGTTATGGACTATTATTCCTGAAGAAGATCTAAATCACCGACTAATTAGTTCTTATTAATTAAGGTATTGTTGTTAAGATTCTGGTACAGATATGAGCAGTTAGCAGATCATACAAATTCTAATTCATTTCATCATGGAATACTTTTTAGAAGTTACGAAAGAGTTTCAGAGAAATATTGGATACATTCTTGATAACTGTTCTAACTTTATTGACATCATGAACTGGAGCTGCTCATAGCATTATTCCACATTTAATTTACTTTATATTGTCAGAGTTTGCATTTACATTGCTTGATCCAGAACCATAAAGTGGTCCTATAATTTCATTTTAAGGCTGTAAATCCTCTGCAGGATGACCGCTCTCGAGCCAATAAAGAAAAGGAAGAACTGGATCGCGCAGTAGCTCTGTCGTTGAATGAAGATTTAAGAAATCCGAATGGTAATATTGTCTTGATAAGTCCTCTACAACCTATACTTAATAACCTCAGTGGTTCCTCAGTTAAGGTGATGGACTATGACAAACTTTTTATGCAGGATATAAATGGAGAACAGCCAATGATGAAGATCTAGCAAGGACACTTCATGATAGTTTCAATTCTGCACCATACCCGCCTTATAACCTTAGAGAGTACTATCCAGAGGTTTATAGGTAAATTATCTCATAGATTGAACTGGTTAAGTTGAGCAGATCCCAAACTTTTCGATGGGATCAGTACGACGTTTTGCCTATTTACTATCATTAGAAGCTTCTGCTTGGCAATGATGCTTTGAAATTCTGCAGAAAATGTGGAGGCTGTGACCGTGAAATCGTGCATGGGAATTATTTGGGATGCATGGGATCATTTTTTCACCCAGAGTGCTTTTGCTGCTGCGCATGTGGTTATCCGATTACCGAACATGAGGTGTGAATTCATAGATCTTAGCCATCAATGTTATAGTAAATACTTTGCTGTATTTGTTTGCATATTTAGTTCTTATTGGTTTCTTTTTCTTTATTATAGTTCTCTTTGTCAGGGAAAGACACATACCATAAGTCTTGCTTCAAAGAGCTTACCCATCCAAAATGTGAAGTCTGCCACCAATTTGTAAGCAATATTAATTAAACTCATAGTAAGACATGATTTATGTTGAAATCCTATTATCAACATTGATGTGCTATTGTCCAATAATCTGCAGATTCCTACTAATGGAGCTGGCTTGATAGAGTACAGGTGCCATCCGTTCTGGTCTCAAAAGTATTGCCCTTCACATGAACACGACAATACAGCTAGGTGTTGTAGTTGTGAACGTTTGGAGGTATAATCTTTTGTTTCTGGTTGAACGGAAGCTTCTGCAATAGCGATGAAATTCTGCAACTTACAGTTTCTTTTGTTTGAAGTCATGGAGTGCTAGATACATATCACTGGGCGATAGTCGTAGTATATGCTTGGAATGCATGGAGTCAGCAATTATGGATACCGGTGACTGTCAGCCACTGTACCATTGCATTCGGGACTACTATGAAGGTTTGAATATGAGGATAGAACAACAAATTCCCATGCTTCTTGTTGAAAGACTAGCCCTTAATGAAGCTATTGAAGGCGAGAAACATGTAAGGATCTTCTCCAGTTGTATTATGATGTTCTTGCAACTCCTTTTTTTCTGAACTGTTATCATATGCAGGGATACCATCACATGCCAGAAACAAGAGGTTTATGCTTGTCAGAAGAGCAGACTGTTACTAGTGTAAGTTCTTTAATACCATTCATTTGCTCTTTTCTTTAACACTAATGACGGTATCAGGACCAACTATTAGTATATTGGAAGTTATAGATAATTGGTGTATCGATTAACTGTCTTTCAACGAATATTTAGGTATCGAGGAGACCAAGAATTGAGCGTTGTGGACTCGTAGGAATGAGGACACAACCACAGAAGCTGGTCAGGAGGTGTGAGGTTACAGCCATTCTGGTTTTGTATGGCCTCCCAAGGTAGCTCTTATTCTTTCATCATCCTTGGCCATGACTGTAAGAGAAGTGCTAACACATGAATGAATAATGAATTCTTGGCGCATGCAGGTTGCTAACTGGAGCAATCCTTGCACATGAGTTGATGCACGGATGGCTACGTCTCAATGGTAATTATTGAAAACAACCTCCCAATAAACAAACATAAATACTTGTTTCCTAGGAAAAAAGTCATACCACTTATGGCACTTGATGCATTGTGCAGGCTATCGTCATCTCAGACCTGAAATAGAAGAAGGTATCTGTCAAGTGCTGGCTCACTTATGGTTGGAGTCGGAGGTGCCGCCCGAATCCAGAAATGCACCATCCACCTCCACAGCCTCATCCTATGGATCCACAAGCATGGTATCTGCTTCGACAACTTCATCTTCATCATCATCGTCATCGTCTTCTTGGTCAGCATCGAAGAAAGGTGGAAAGTCGAGAGTCGAGAACAAGCTAGGCGAGTTTTTCATGCATCAGATTGCTCACGACGCCTCTCCAGCTTATGGAGGTGGATACAGAGCTGCCATGTCAGCAGTGAATAGGTATGGTCTACGACGTACATTGGATCATATTCGGTTCACGGGAACCTTCCCAGAATAGCAAGCCAACTATGTATAAGAGGAGCTCCTCAAGAAGATTGAGTTGATCATGCAAAACTCTGCATCACCTCCTCCTAATATTTTCTTGGGGCCTTGTTTGAGGAGCCCTTTTAATTGCACTAAGAACACTCAAGATTGAAACTTTTTATATTTTATCAAACTCTGACCTTAAAAAGAAACTGCAATAGCTTGCTTGATTCAAAGATTGAGGTTCATTAATTTTTGTATTATATTTATTATATATACGATCTGAAATACAGTAAAAGACAATATGCATTGCTTGTTCAATTTCAAAGAACAGTAAACTTCTAAAAAAATGAAAAAGAAATATGAACTCAAACGAGGGTGAAAAATGATTTATGTCAATTCGATTTCAAGTTTTCAATTTGAATATATGGGTAAGCAATTTACATGTATTATTGGAAAAATATATAGGCATTACAAATACATATACTGATACTATTTATACCAAGTAAATCTATTTTAGTTCAATGCCATTGCCATCGTCACTGCCGGTCAAATCTTAATATCGGTTTTCATTTCTTTGAAAAGCGCAAAGAAAGCCAAACATACGTATAAACAATAAATTTCTTATTTTGATTGAATTGATTTGAATCGATTCGATCAAACTGTGGTTTACATTTTTATTTTGATCAGAGAGCAATAAACAATTCATGAAAAGAATCTACAGAAATCAGGAACAAGTGTAGGTGGATTGCGATAGGGTTGGTGATGGAAGTGAAGGTGCCGAGGGTTAAGCTGGGCTCGCAAGGCCTTCACGTTTCGAAGCAAGGGCTGGGCTGCATGGGCATGTCATTTATCTACGGCCCGCCCAAGCCCGAGCCCGACATGATCAAGCTCATTCATCACGCCGTCAATTCCGGCGTCACATTTCTCGACACCTCCGACGTCTATGGGCCCCATACCAACGAAATTCTCATAGGCAAGGTAACCTTTTTCTTTTATTGGTATTTTTATCGAATTACTATGGCATTGTTATTTATATTTATCGACCTATTGGTGTTGAATTAATTAGTTGTTGACTTGGAGGAAATGAGAACAAATTGTTGTCCGTTTAAGCGAACTTGTTATTTTATTTTAGCTTCAGTGGGGAGAAACGAAACAAATGTATAGGGATGTGGCGGTAGTGTGCAGTTTTGTGATATTTTGGGAAAGATTTTGACTTGATGTATCATGTTCTTTTGGGGATGGTAATTGTTTCTGCATTTGATTTGCTTTCTGGATGAGAAATAGGAAAATAGTTTCAAAAGAATAATAGGAAAGGGATGCTATATCAATATGTAAGACAGTAAGAGACTCATCATCTGACTGGAAATGGTATAGGCCTTGAAAGGGGTGGGCAGAGAAAAAGTGCAAATAGCTACAAAGTTTGGGATAACTTCGAAGGATGGGAATACGGAGATACGTGGCGACCCACAATATGTGAGGGCAGCGTGTGAAGCAAGCTTGAAGCGGCTCGGCACTGACTACATTGATCTTTACTATGCTCATCGGATTGATACTCGAGTCCCGATTGAAGTCACGGTTTGATCTCTGCACTCATTATCATTTAACCCAAACTTAATCATCTCACAGTTGAATTAACAGCTGCTTTTTTATGAATTTTGTTGTGCTTCTGCAGTTTATTCACAAAATTGTGTACCCTCTTTGTATGTTGGAAAGCGATGATCACTTTATTGCATTGCAGTTTAAGGCATAGTAGCCAAACGAATTATTTATTTCCCTCATTAGGATATAAACCAATGTTTCAAAATGTCATAAGTTGGTAAATTGGCTCTTCTAGCAATTTGAGTTACCATTATGGCAAAGCAATGATTGATGCCAAGTAGTTGCTACCGGCACTTACTGGCTCATGATGAAAACTAGACATTGTTTTTTATGTTGCAAGTGATGATTGCTAGAAGAGAAGTAAAACAACCCCATACAATGTTTGTATGCTTTTGTTGTTTTGACTTGTGTTTTATTCTAGCTAAATGAGTGTGGCATTTGTTTTCAAGATGGGAGAACTAAAGAAACTCGTTGAAGAAGGGAAGATAAAATATGTTGGCCTATCTGAGGCCTCTGCTTCAACGATCAGGAGGGCTCATGCTGTTCACCCCTTAACTGCAATTCAGAATGAATGGTCTTTATGGTCAAGGGATTTGGAGGACGAAATAGTTCCTATATGCAGGCAACAAAGTTTCTCTTTCTTTTTCTTTATTCTATAATTTAAGAAATACTAATAATTCATTTTTGTTTGTTCTAATTTCAGAAAACTTGGTATTGGACTTGTTGCACATAGTCCTCTTGGGCGGGGTTTCTTTTCCTCTGGTGTACATTTGATACAGAACTTGCCAGAAGGTGACATCAGAAAGGTCAGTCATCATACCTTTATCTTTCTCAATAAAGATAGTCACAAACTTGAGGTTTGGTATGATAGAGGTACTAGGGTTGTGCAAGGATTTACATGAGAAACATGTAGTTAAACATATTTGCTCTTTCATTTAGTGGCAGTATAAATGTTGTAGATTTCTGTTTCTCTTGCCATTGCAAGGCTTCTTTTAGGCTATCTTTGAGGTGTCTTGTATTTTGTTTTCAGCAAGGACAATATAAAACAAGACCCCATTATGAAGAAAGATGCTAATTTTGGCGCTTGAATCTTGATTTTGTAGAATCTCCCACAATTCCAGAGAGAGAATCTTGAAACAAACAAGGTGATATTTGACAAGGTAACTGAAATGGCAGCACGAAAGGGCTGCACACCGTCTCGACTGGCGTTGGCTTGGGTTCACCACCGAGGAGACGACGTGTGTCCCATACCCGGCACCACTCAGATTGCAAACTTAACCCAAAACGTAGGGGCTCTGTCTGTGAAACTAACTCCACAAGATATGGCTGAACTCGAGTCATACGTCTCTGCTGATGTCCTTAAAGGAGAAAGACATGCTCTGATAGCTAGCACTTGGATTAATTCCGAGACACCTCCACTCTCTTCTTGGAAACCTGAGTAGGTAGGCCTTATAGTTTCATAATACAATAAACTTTTTACTCAAAAAACTAAGTCCTTAGTTTTTTTAGCCATGCCATTTTTATGTGCTCACTGAAATTTGGTTGAATGGTAGAGAAACTTAATGCATAGTATATATACAACTGTATTTCGATCAAAATTGTATTGATACGATCAAGCACATATTGTTGTTATGTTTTATCCTTAATTTCTTACCAATGTTGTTCAATTTACAAAAGAGCTATATTTTCAACAGCGGATGGGGTAATTGATATTATTATTATGTCCATAAAGGCAAGGCCAATTGATTATACCTTAGTTGATAACACCTATGTCATATTTAATTATTTATTGTATATGCTATATACAGCATTCGTAAATTTATAGCTCAGTTGGTAGAGTGGACAACCGTAGTGATCGAAACAGTAACTTTGATCTTTTTTACTTGATTCAATTTATTTTAACGATAATTTTGATTTATTTTATTTTATAAAGGATTATTTTTTATTAATACATAATAACATATTAAAATTTATAAATATGTTAATAATAAAATAATAATTTCCTCTGTTCCTACTCCACGGGATATAATCGGGTCCACGTATACATGATTTTGATTAAAATATAGCCTGATATATTCAATTGCGAAAAAAAAATAGTAATTCGTGTATTGTGGATTAGATTCTAAAGTTCACGTGCAATACCATAAATAGTGGTTAGTTTGTGTATTTACAAGTAATTATCCCTAATTTTTTTAAACGATTCTGAATCATAATTGTAACCGTTCTACATGGTTCGATTCCAAACCGTGAACCGTCATAACAACAGTATGATTCTGATTTTAAATTTTTGGAATGGTTAGGTTTCAAAGTGTAATCGTGAACACCCCCCCTACTTATGTAATTTTACAAATTTTAATTGGTTTAAACAATAATAATTGATTTGATATAATAAAATTGATCACATATTTGTATTTATGAGTGTATTACGATTTCCGTAGTTTGAGTATATTTTTAATTAACATTGATCTATATATAATTGATCTCACACATATAAATAAATATGTAAATGTGTAGACATTCAGTAAATACCAATAGTTTTTTTATAACTATAAAAATAATACAATACAAAATAAAATTGTATTACTATTTAAACATGTGTAAATTGAAGAAAAAAAAATCATAGTTGAAGTTATTATTATTTGTAGTTATCTTTTGTTATGAAATTCTAATTTTTGTTATGTAATAAAAACTATTTGACTTACTTTTACATAACGAATTATTAATTTGAAGTCAACTACAAAATTATCATTTAAATTGATTTATGATTTTAATATAAATTCTTATAAAAGTTATTGTTTAAAAACTTGTTTAATATATAAATTATATTAATCTTAAATAAAATTTTAATAAAATTAATTATCACGGCATCTACAATATTTTTATATAATTTTCATATATCATAACTCTATTAATAATTATATATTATTTAATTTTAATGATATATCTATTTTAATAATATATGATCAATGAATTAAATTAAAATTTTTCATAATAAATATTTATATAAAAATATAAATAATAACAAAATCTTCAATATTAATAGTGGAAAAAAATATAAATATAAATATATTTTTACGTAATACATTTAGAAACCTTTTATATATACAATTTATATGTATAAAATATGTATATATATATAATTATTTTAAATTTATTAATTTATTATAACTTGTGTTTATTAAATATATATTTTTTATATTTTATATCAAATTAAAGCTTTTGTCGATATCTTTAACTTAAGATGCATATTACAAATATTTTTACGAACGAAATAAATTAATTTTATGAGGAAAAATGTTATTGGAGATGGAAAATAAAAGTAGTTATTTTATTAAACTTTAAAAATTATTTTATTTAATATATTTAATGTTTATATGATTTTTGTTTTTAAAGTTGAAATTATATACAAATTTGTCTTTGAAAATGAAACTGAAATTAATGATTTATGTTATATATATAGATTAATAATTTTATATTAAAGTTGAAATTTTAAAAAAATATTCAAAATAATAATTTGTTTAATATTTGATTATGAAAATTTAATAAATTATTTGTAAATATGATGTAATACATTACATTTTCTTTTAATTTCCTTTTTTATATCTACAAATTGAATTTAATTATTGATTAATATGTTGAATTATAATTATCTTCAAATTTAAAATTAATTACAAAATCACCACTCAAATTGATTTCAAATTGAATGTTTCTTTTTATATATCTATATATGTAGATTAATACACTCCCTGAACTATTTCTAAAAGGAATAGCGTCCGTTTCTTTAAGAAAAGGCAAGTATTAATTAATTGTCTATTTGAAGTTATATATACTTATTTGATCTTAGTTGATTCATATATTCTATTTTCTAAATAAATCAATTCTATGCAAGCATCATAGTACAAAAAAGAAAATATTCCTCCACATGCATTAAGTTGTTCCCCAAAATTTATTTGATTTTTCAATCGTTGTAAAGAGATAAGCATTATCCATTGCTTTATGATCTTACTGCTTTAATTCATGATCACAGACAAGTCTATCTATCAAGGCTGGAACATTAATACTTCACCTAATAAGTTGGTGTTCAAGTGGCATGATATCTATTTTTTTTTCTTTCTCTTTTAGCCATGATTTTGATCATTGTCACTTAGCAATTAATTTAATTTAGCCTGCCGGTCTGACAATTTGTTCTAAATTTATTTAATGACTACAAAAAATTGTGTAAAAAATATAAGGGAAAAATGCATAAAACAACCCTGTGTTTTTAAAAATATGCACCATATATCCATGTGTTTTTTAAATAGAATGATATATTCTTATGTTCTTAAAAATCCTTCTTACTTCCTCATTTAGACAAGACCGTCAAATCTCTCCATTAACACCGTTAAAATACTAATAAAATTATCTTTTTACCCCTCTTATATATTCTTATTTAACAACTTATTCTCAAACTAGGGATTGCGTGTTCTCCTCTTTAGAATTTCTGGATTCCTACTATTCACAGCGCCACTTCTTTTGAATTTCTAGTTGACTTACTCACTTGGATTTCTATAGTTATCAAAACTATCCACAGAGAACAAAGAAGGTATAGTTCTCAAAACCCCAAACTTCTTGTCACTTTCTGAATTTGAGTTATAAATTTACAGTTTAATATAATTTGACAACATATATGTTTGATATGCTGCTTGAATTTGATTTTAATTTTCTAAATCATGTTTATTTCTCATGAAAGGGTGAGTAATGGGAGATTGTTGTTAAAAGGCATGCTTTGTGAGAGAAAGCAGTGAATGACTCTCTTGTGTGTTGAAAGAATGTGTTTTAATCCAATTACTCATTAAATTGTTGTTATTTGTGAAAAGAAATGCAAAACTTTTGTATCAATATATTCTCTTATTCTTTATTCAATTATATATTCATTTTTTACGTAATGCTAATATATTTTTTTTTTGGTTTTTAATGTGTAGATGAATCCATTTAAGAATATTACTGTGAATATTAAGGCTGGTGGAAAGATTTTGTGGACTCCAAAAGTAAGATACGTAGGAGGAGTTAGACACAAGTTTTTCGATGTTGACTTTATGAAATATGCTTCTTTGATTTCTATTCTTGGTATAAGACCGCTACAGGAGAACAAATATTCAGTCCTGATGTATACTACCTCATGCCGAATGAGAATTTAGGGCTGAAGAAAATATCGAATGACGATGAAATAAGACAGATGCAAGAAGATTTGATGAATGAAACGAGTGTGAGCATATGGATTGAAGAGGGTGATGTTGCAGTCAGTGAGTATGATAATAATGCAGAGCTCGAAGCAAATGAGATGATTCCACTACAAAATATTGTGGTATCAACTGATGAAGTTGAAGATGTAGTGTCAGATGTAGATGAGCAATGTGCTGAAGACTTTGAAGGGCCTGAAGATGATGATATATTTATTGACCGACCTGAAAATCACCCTCAAAATCAATTAAGGAAGTATAAAGCTGCGTTAATGGCCAGTGAAGATCGAGAAGAAGAAGCTGCATTAATGGCCAGTGAAGATCGAGAAGAAGAAGTTGCGCCTACTCAAAATGAACAAAATTCCACCAAAGAACAAAGAATACGAGGAAATTCATCACGTCTTCATAATAATGAATCCTGGTATACATATGAGAGCAGCGGGAGTGATGAAGAATTAAGCAAAAATGGTGATTCTGATGATGAAAGGCCTGAAGATATTCATAAAGGATATGTCGAGTTCAAAGAGAAAAATTATCCTGACATGAAACAATTTAAGATGGAAGTTGGCATGTTATTCGCTTCAAGAGCGATCTACAAGCAAGTTTTAAGAGACTGGGTTATCAGGAATGGATGAGATCTTAAATTTATAAAAAGTGAGGCGAAAAGAATCTCAGCTAGATGCAAAGCAGGATGTGATCGGTACATTCATGCTTCTACAACTCAAGGTTGTAGCACATTTCAAGTTAAGACTATTAGGTCATCACAATTGTGCAACTACTACTCACAACTTTCAAGCAGATTATAAGTACATTGGATTAAGGCTTGTGGATGATTTGAAGGACAATCCTCAAATGAAATCTGAAGCATTAAAAAGAAAGGTACGCAGAGAAATTAATGTGGATGTCTCAGATCATGTTATTTACAGGGCCAAAAGATATGCACAAACATTAATTGAGGGAGATATTAAGATGCAATATACAAGATTGTGGGATTATTGTGCAACTGTATGCAAGACAAATATTGACAGCAAGTTGAATATGAAGTTGAACAGAGAGTTAGATCCTCCGAGTCTTGAAAGAATGTATTTTGGTTTGAAGGGGCTAAGGGATGGTTTTCTCGCAGGATGTAGGCCTATGATAGGTTTAGATGGGTGTTTTTTGAAAGGGTTCTACAAAGGACATCTTTTATGTGCTATTGGAATAGATGCTAATGATAATTTGTATCCTATAGCTATGGCTTTTGTTTTGTCTGAATGTTATGCAACTTGGAAATTGTTCTTAGATATATTGAGAAGTGATATTGGTACTGTTGAAGAAAGGGGTTGGGCTTTTATATCGGACAGACAAAAGGGACTCCTCGAAGCTGTATCAGAATTATTTCCTTATGCTGAACACAGATTCTGTATCAGACATATGTATAACAATTTTAAGGCCAAGTTCAGGGGATTAGACATGAAGACGTTGTTTTGGCGTGCAGCTTCAGTTGGGAATTTAAATGCTTACCATCACATTATGAACGAGATAAAGGATACCTACCCTGCAAGTAATGAAAATGAAGTCACTCCATATGTGTGGCTCAGTAGAATTGATCCAACACACTGGGCAAGGTCACATTTTCCAACTAGATCCAAGTGTACAACTATTGTTAACATGTCAGAATCTTTCAATGCTTACATAATGGCATCAAGAGATCAACCTATTATATCCATGTGGGAATGGATTAGAAATAAGTTGATGTCAAGAATTCAAGTGAAACTGGCTGGAATGAAAAATTACCAAGGTGTTGTATGTCCGAATCTAATGAAGAAAATGCAAAAAGAAAGAAGAGTTAGGGGCGGTAATTGTTTCTCTACTTTGGCTGGAGAACAAAGTTATTCAGTTGAGTATTTCTCTCATATTCATGTTGTTAAACTTGATGAACGCACGTGTACTTGTGGGATGTTCCAATTACAAGGCTATCCTTGTTGTCATGCCATTTCCGCCATTGAGCTACATAGAAATAAGTTGGAGGACTATGTGGTCAACTAGTATAGCAAGGAAACGTATATGGCAATATACGAGCATATGATTCATCCTGTACCAGGTTTGAAATTTTATGAAGATTCTGGAAAGGGACCAATCCAACCCCCTGTGACTAAAGTCAAGCTTGGAAGGCCACAAAAAGAAAGAAGGAAAGATGGGAATGATTTTAAAGACTGCCAAAGTTTCAAGGAAAGGACACAAGAAAACTTGCTCTAGATGTTTTGGTGAAGGTCATAACTACCTAACTTGTACGAATCCAATCCATAAAAATTCAAAACTTTACAAGGTAATTTGGAATTATCCTTTAACTAATTCAATAGTTAATGTATCTTAAATTTATCCCATTATTATTTGTCTTTTTTATTTTTATTTTAGGGAGTTGGAAGTGCTACACAAGCAAAGAGTTCTGTTCTCAAAAAAAGAAAGCAAGCGTTTCAAACAATTGAAGATTCACAAGCTCCAATGGCAAAAAAATCAACTACATGCCAAACAAAACAACAAAAGCAGGTATATATTTTTAAGCTTAAATATAATTTATTTTATTTCTGTAACTAATTTATGCTTATTTGGACAGGCTGCGTGTAGTAATACTGCTCCTATTCCATCTTCTACGAGAAGACAGAAAAGACCAACAATTGATGATATTCTTAGAAAAATGAAAGAGAGAAAAAGAGGACAACATCCGTTCTGAAAATGTGACAGATGTGATTTTTGTTGAACTGAAGAATCATTTCTTGAACAATTATATTTTTGTGCTCAATACTATATTTTGTGTGGTTGGTGTTTGATGGATAACTTTATTATTATAGTTATTTTTGTTGATGTTTTTAATCTATCGAAGCTTATAACATAATCAATTTATAAAATTTCAAATCAATTTTTAAATATTAAATCACAAAGTTTGATATTTGAAAATGAATAGTATCGATTATTAAAATTTAAAGAAAATTATTAAAATTTGCACATAAGCAAATCAAATTTAAAGAAAATTATTAAAATATATTTTGACAAAATAATTTAACATAAGAAAATAAGTGTCACTAAAATAATTTAATATAAATGGTAAGATTATAATTTAACAAACACAATTATTGATAAATGTTATTTTTGTCTTAACTTGAGGGTATTTACGACAATTCATACGTAAAAATCCACAATTTTAACATCTTAGAACCACCATCTGTTAAATTTAACCATATGGGTTTTCTCTACAAGATTTTTAAGAACACAAAGGTATATCATGCTATTTAAAAAACACAAGGGTATATGGTGCATATTTTAAAAAACAGAAGGTAGTTTTATGCATTTTTCCCAAAAATATAAACTAATTTATATGAACCTTTAATTACGCGATGTAGCTATTAGTCTAGTAGCTTAAAATGTGGCTCCAGTCCTTAGCAAAGGGACGTCACACTTTAGCAATAGATGGAGTCGAGGGGGCCAAATAAAGAAAATAATAAATAAATGAAAAGATGAACTATGAAAAAGAACCAAATATTCAAGATATTATAATCACATGCATGATTTTCTCAAACCAAATATTCTCCATAAAGATTGGTCAATGGAAATATACCACGGCCCAAGAATAAAAAAATATATGTTGTTCAATGCATGGTTTAATTTGCTAGCAATTGCGATCTGCAGAAATTAAATTCGATCGATATAAAAGGTTAATTAAACGGTGAGTGTGATGTTTCTAGAAGTTACAAAAGGGATATTAATTGTTGAAACAAAAATAAAGCAGAAGTAACATGTTTATAGGCAAAAAAGAGCGATGCCATTTCATCGGTTTAGATAGCTCTAAGTTTGAAATTAATTACATTGGTTTAGAAAACAAAATTATTGTTGAGGGTTAATCTAATTAAGGTTTATTCTTCCTAGCTAACTAGCTAGCTATAATTATTTTACGAGCAAAAACGTGAGGCGATCGAAGATGAGATAAAATAAAGGAAGGCGTGATAGCAAGACTTTAGAAATTCATGAAATTTGAAAACATGGTCACATGCATGTTGAAATGATCTTTCTTTTTCCCTAAAATCAAGTATCCCCTGCCCCAACACACCACAACAATATTAAAACCACTAATTAATTAAAACCACAAGTACGAGTATCCTTGTGGATCGCATATATCGCATGGTCGTTGGAGCAATATATATATATAGGCAAATTAAGAAAAGAATGGAGCTAGCTAGCAAATTGAAAGTCAACCGTTTCAAGTCGAACAAGATTACTAGCTAGATAGTGACATCACTGACATGCATATATATATATACACACGAATATATATGTGAGTGTAGGTGTGTGAAAGGTTGTGGGTAGGGGTGCGTGGGGCACGTGGTAGGAAGGGGCCTGCCTCCGCCTGAGAAGATAATCCTAGATAAGTAAGTAGTGGATAAGGTTCTTTAATTTGTCCATGTACAAAAGTTTTGCATGAAGATTGAGATAGCTACGTCAAACCTCAAAGACTGCTTTAATTAGTTTCTGTATTAAAATTTTAAAACTAGGTTTATTTATTTCCTACAAATTATATATTGTTCAAGTGTAAGGAGATTAGCATGATGACTTCACATACATATCTAAGCTTTTATCCATTCATCAATGTATCATATGAATTCAACCCCCTAGCTAGCTAGATAGCTCCCTAGAAAATATATATATTTAATATATATAAAAGAGATCTAGATTAGAAGATTTAAAGCATGAATTAGTAGTAGTGGTAGTGAATAAGGATCAATGTGATTGATCACCATTTGACCCCTACCACATGATCACCAATTTGAGTTTCAAGCATGATAAAGAATTAGAATATATGGATACAATGTAAGTGAGGTTTCATGGAAACCGGCAAATATTGAATAATATTCGGATAGGCTTTACCTCACAATATATAATATTTTATTAATTCACTAATCATCACTTATCTGTTCACCAAATATTTTTAACATATTTTTATTTGATTTATCATTAATATTTTTAATACTAATTTTATTTATAGCAAATCAGCCTACCTCATTCCATACACATAATTTAATTAAAAATTATAAATCATGCGTACAAAAAATCAAAATATTACATCAACATGAATCAAAATGTTATAAATAATGATATATATATATATATATATGTATATGTTTGGTCTCAAGCCTAGCTCCTCTCAATAGAGTATCTATACTATAAATATGGGTGATGGAGCCTTCCATTTTCTTCACACTCACAACTTCACCATCTCCCTCTCTTTCTCTACCATATCTTCTTCTCAGCCTATACCTGCATTTCTTCTTCTTCTTCTTAATTCTCCTTCTTCTAACTTCTGATCAACACTTAATTAATATTAATTAACCACGTACGCCTCTATTCTGCGTTTAATTTCTTGTACAAGAATATATTATCACTGTTTCTGGAAATGGAAAGAGCAAATAAACAAGTGGGGTCGTCATCGTCGTTCGCAGTAGATCTGTTTGGACCCAAAGATCAGTCATCCTCAAATTCTCCCAACTCCTCTGCAGATTTCTTCGGATCTATTTTTGGACCACAAACATCCATGGTATTCTTCGTCGCCATCTCTCTCAATAAATTGCATTTTTCTAATTTTCTATTATATAAATAAATACATATTTTTAAATCAATCTTATTGTCTAATAAATTAATTAAGTTGTGCTATCTTTAACTGTTTTTAGATACTAGCTACATCTAATAAAATATAAATTTAATCATTAATTTGTGTGTGTTTAGATATATATATTACTCCCTATGTCCCACTAAGCCTGGTGGGACGGAGGAAGTATATGTATATATATATATAGATATAGATATATATATCGCCTCGACAGTCAATACTTACGTATTATACATAGAATGCGTTTCCAACTATTCTGGACAATGACAAAGTTTTTAATTATTTAGGATTGAGTAATTATATCTATACGAATCAATTACGTTATATTAATTGTTATTATACTTTCATGTAGATTCTTCTTTTTTGTAGAAATTCAGGCAGATATAAAAAATGTATTAATTAATATAGACCATATATAATTGGGTCACGGACCAAACATGAAAAAAAGGAAAACTATGGAAGAGAAATTTATCCTGATCCACTAGCTAATCATAAAGGCATGTTTCTTTGGAAAAGAGGCTTTTTTTTTTCTTTCCTTTTCTTGAATATCTTGTTGGGAAATAGATACTTTAATTAGACGGTGATGATCCTTTTAAAAAAAGGAAAGAAAGAAAGAAAAAGATCAAGAATATAGATCACAGGTATATCATCTTAAATTAATTATTTGTGAATCTTCCATTTAGATATTTTACTTTAGTGTGCGAGGGTAGAGAATATTCTTGTAAATGGTAACAACATGTAGTAATTAATGCCCATCGTTATCAATTTGAAAGCAACGAATTAATTAATTATAGTATTAAAATGAGCATTACAATAATTATATGCTTGGATTGAATACACATATATACTTAAAAGGATCATGCATCATGAAATTGCAGGTTCCTGGAAAAGATCCCTCTTCACAAGACCACGCAAATGCTTATGGAAATAAAAAACAAGAAACTGCTAAAGGTTTGTCTTACACATTCATCCTATTATATGAAAGAAACACATGCACTTATATATATAAATTAATGCAATGAAATAATGCTAGTATAAATATATCTGATCATAAGATGCATGATTGTTACTTTTGCATTAGATTACAAGAGTGTGAAAGGGAATCCAGTGAAGAAAGGAGTGGATTGTAGTTATGATGAGAATGGAAGATCAGTTGAACCTTCTTGCTACTATAATTCTTCCATCTATTATGGTGGCCAAGAGGTTTATTCTCCCACTACTCCTAATACCAACCCTCCACAAAATGTAAGTCATAATAATATATTATTCTTTTAACATTCAGCTCCATTTAAATGTACGTATTATGAAATTTACCTTGGCCTTTTAATTTATGACGATGGCCAGTTCAACAAAGAAGGAAGAAATGGTGATCAAAATGGAAGCAATTCTAGTGGTGCCTCAAGAGGAAATTGGTGGCAAGGTAGGAATTTTATTTCCCCACATCAACATGCATGCTTCTATTTATGTACAGTATGCATTTATTTCTTTTTCTTTCATTACAGAATATATATATATATATATATATGCTGACAATTGATGTATATTTTAATATGTTGCAGGATCTCTCTATTATTAAGGATTTAAACTATGAATTACTGAAAAAAGACAAGGTCATTCAAAGAAAAGCTGGTCTTTCCCTGTCTCTGATGAACCAGAAGCATTATGCAGCGTATTAACATAGAGAGTATTATATTAGAGTATATTATATATCGTGTATAAATAGATCACTATTAATGTACCGTTTCATTCCCTTCTTGGTTAAATTAAGTGTAATGTATATATAGAATGATAGTATATACTCCATGTTTAATGCTACCTCTCGATCGATTTTTGTAAATAGAATATATAATTAATGATGCTATCACATCTAATTTTCTCCATATATGAATTATCTCAATGTTGGTCATGCTTAGAGTTAAAAGCTAGCAAAAGACGAGATATACAGTAGATAAAAAAAAGCACAGTGGTAATTCTTTATTTTAGTGGATGAGTGGAGCTGGCGCTCTTCCAGAATTATAGTGTGACAGTTGGAATTATTAAATCCTTTTATTCTTGATTATGTGGCGTCCTTTTTGTGGTGATCACCAGTTCATATTTAATTTTATCCTAAAATCATATATAATGTGGAGTGTGATTTTATGATCTAGAAGGTCCCATTACCTACTCTAGCTCTCTCTGTTTTTATTTTGATGACACTAACTAATTGAGAATCAAGTCATTCGCCAACATCTGTATTCATTTCTCACCAACAAATATTAACCTTAATTTATTCTTATATTTTTAGTGAAAGCTGTTGTTCCTAGTCCTGCATCAAAGATGCGGTTATGTACAATTCTGAAGTGAACTGTGTACTGTAAATATTTAATTACCTAGTATAACAATAATACTACTTCATGTTAACTATCAATAGAATTATGTTGAATTAATGTAAAAAACCATTTATTTATATCTTAAGGAATTGAAAGGCGAATCTTTAAAGGAGATTTTGGAAAATCAAGATAAATGGAAATAAGAATTAACTTGGCGAGTGTTATGAAACATTTATTACAGCATAGATAGATGGTATGCTATTCATAAATGATTTATCATACTAGGAGTTTCCTTGATAGCTCTTACGTGTCATCGAATTTGTCGATTTAATATATTACACTTTTCCCTTTTAAAAGACAAAGAGTCCGTCTACGGATATAATTAATGTTTGTTTCAAAATCTTAAAATTAAATTAAATAGATTAATGCATCCACCAATACAGTGTGATTGTATTATGAATGAATAATCAACTGAATCCATACACTATTATAACTTTTTTTATATTCCATTTTCATTGACGAGGTTTAAACACCGCCATTAATATCTGGTTGTGTACAATTTTTAATGTCATCCTGTCTTACTATTTCCAAAATTCTATTTATTTATTTTTTCAATTGATGTACAAATATATATTATAATAAAACATAATCCAAAAATATATTAATATGATACTCCCTATGTCCTATTAAATTATTATTAGATTAGATACTTTGATTAAAACTGTGAAAGTTTTTTTAAGTGATGCGTCTAATTTAATTGGCCTACTTGTTTTTATTGGAAAGATAAAAGAAAAGGGATAAATCCCTATCCAATATATAGGCACACTTTATATGTTGGCAACTCTTTATTTATTTATGTGAAAATTACATTATTATAGGTGGATGAAGTAGGTTGGGACATGCAGGACTCTATCCCGCGACATAATTATAACTTGAAAATCAATAAATTATGCA
Source organism: Leonotis leonurus (assembly GCA_026898415.1). Lineage (NCBI taxonomy): Eukaryota > Viridiplantae > Streptophyta > Magnoliopsida > Lamiales > Lamiaceae > Leonotis > Leonotis leonurus. The sequence continues at coordinate 2,358,485 of JAPKLX010000010.1, forward strand.
TGCATCTTCATCATCCCAACATGTCGTCCTTCGGCCTGGCCTCAAGGCAAAGTGTAGGCTGCAAAATACACAACCAAAATATACTTTATTATCACTTGGAATATATTCTAGCTTACAAGTAAAATAAAATACTGAGTTTGAATCAAAGTAAGGCGTATGAGAATGGGTGATGATGACCTCCACATTTGTAACCAACAGGCCTGTCAGCGAAGTTGCAACGCTTGGGAATGGTGAGAGCCACCTCAGGTTTCACGCCGGAGCTCTTCGCGATGTCTGACAGCATCACGGCGCACAGGCACTTAGGATTCTGCCCCAGTCGCTTCACCTGAGCGCAGCAGCTCGCCGAAACCGCCGCGTTCGGGTCCTGCGCCGCCGACGCGCACGGGAACAGCTTCATCGCCTCCGCGTCGGGCGTCGATTTCGGGCACTCTCCGGCTGCATCCGCGGCTTTGAAGCTGGCAATCCAAACACTCGCGAGGAATGCAAGGACGACGACGCACTTCACCGACGCTTCCATTTTCTTGATTTTGCCTTGTGATATTGTGTAGTTATTGTTGTTGTGGTTGTGGTGTGAAATAGGGCGATAGCAATGGCGTTTATATAGTGTTGAGTTTGGACATGGGATGACTTGAAAAACCACCATTGTAGTGGGAGCTCAAATATAATAAGTATTCTAGTGCAGCACTTGGGATTATTAAATATTTGTGATTCTTGATTATGTGGAGGCCTTCTAGTGGCAATTCAGTGGAATCATGTTGTTGGATTATGATTTTTCAAGAAAGTCCCTTCACCTACTGCACCCTCACTTTGGTCTAGTTAGTCCAGTTTGGGAAGACTAGAGTAAGACTTTTTATAACCTTCATGGTTCCACCAAAAGACCAACTCTCAAAAATGGATCAAATGTACATTGTTCAATCTAAAAGTCTCATTTGCCACATTTCTCCAACTAAGCACAAGAAACTAAAGCAACACAAGACAACCACCCTACCTGTCTATGAGCTTCGAGATCGACTCTTTGTGTATTGAAGATGAATCCTTCGCATTATCCATGCTCAGATGAGATGTTCTCCCTTCACTTGCTCTGTTTGAAACAGCATCACAATTCTTGGCCTTTGAATCACCAGAAAGATAGTTCGTTAGGACTCTCTTCACTCCTAAACCACGAAAAGCTGTCCTCTCGCCTCTTGCAGGGCTAGCCACAGAAGCAGGAGAGAAGTTAGGTGTCTCGTAAGCCGTCCTATATGGAGTGCCCGAGAGAGGCACGGAATACGGGATCGGTATCTTTTTGTGAGACATTAAACGCGCTGATGATAGCTTATCGGACTGCTTGTTTATATCATCCACATAGAGTAGATCCTCGATTCGTGCTGCTATGTTGAATGCCAAACTCTCCAAGACCCTTGAGTAGCTCTCTAAGATGGACTTCCCCACATCCTGCAATGCCAAACAATACCATGAACAGGAGAATATTAGTATATTTCGATTTTACCCAAAGTATACATCTTATTAGAGAATTATAACTATATGTGGTTTAAGATGCAAACCTTGTTGTACTGTATTTTACTGGCATCTAGTGTAGTTTGCGTGAGTCCCGGAAATCGCTGTTTCAAGGATTGCAGGAAGCTTTCGCCTCTTTCAGCAAGCAACTCCCTCTTGTCCTTGTATGTAACCAGATCCTTTACCATCCCCCATGATGACTTGGCAGAGCAATGGGTCGGATGAGGAGGCTGTTGTCTTTTAAGCCAAACGTAGATTGCTGCCTCAACACGGTTTGCCATCTCCAAAGCAGCATGTTCCGAGGACAAATCAAGGCAATCGAGCAAGCATTCTGAGGAGAAATGTTCGGAAGTGATGTAACGGTAGATGACATCCCCAAGACAAGCTCGCCCTGTCTGAATATTGAAAAAATGAATAAGCTTGCTTAACTGAATACTGAATTTGATCACAGTATTTCAACAAACCTTTGGAAGAGTATCCAAGTATGATTGTGGAACTTCCATCTCAGCTAAAGCAATGTTGTTTATGGATGTAGCAGCTTTAAGAATCTGATTTGCAGATTCGAGCTTGTAACTTAATTGCTTTCTCGTGCCCTCAGGTAGTCCGCCATGAGGAACACGTGGGACCGGAAGCCACCACTTCTCCTCCTGCCGTTGAATAGCTTTCTTGAACGAGACAGATCCCTCTGCTTCCGCTGCTACCACGCCTTGATCGACATACCAAAATTCGGTACTAGAAAATCCTTCAAGTATTTCCTATGGATGCAGAGGGATGTGATATGAAACACATAAACATACAAGCAACAATTGCCAGCAAAAAAAAATAAAACAAAATAAAGAAAAGAAAAGGACTTGGTAAATTCTTACAAGTAGCATGTTATCTAGTTTCTGAAGAGCTGGAAGATTAACAAACAGATCTGATCTTGGTTGGCAACTCATAACCTGAGATGTAGAAAATCCCAAATAATGAGATTACAAAATATAGTTAACTATCCATAAATAAACTTAATCCATCAATTCAGTTGTATGCAAGCTTATGCATCAATGCCCCAAAAATGTTCCTAAAACTAGATGTCAAGATCCACTCAAATAGCAGTGGAAGCCATTAAACTAACGCATGATTGAAGATCGAGTTAACACAACTTTTAGAGCTAAAAACATAGGATTACCTCGACTTTACGCCCATTCGGAAAGGTTTGCCAAGAAGGCTTGAGTTCCACAATATGATCACTCACGGAGAGAAGCCAATTCATCTCTCTTCGCCACATCTGTTTCTTTTCAGAAGGCAATGGTTCCAATCTCCACAATTGTCCGAACACAGTAGCTACAGATGAAAATTGAAGACAAGAAACAACTTAATGAAGGAGAGTGAGATTGAGAATGAGAAGTTCATAGAATGAGAAAAAAAATGTTATTACCACATAGATTAGTGATGGCATTTGAAATTGTGAGAGCAGGGCAAACTCCTTTACCACTTCCTGACATATCTTCACCAAGCAAAAGCTTTGCAAACCGCTCTTTCATCATCTCAATTTCTGCTCAGTTCAAACAACAGCACCACTCACGAAAATAAAACTCGAAGAGCCACTTAATAAATTCATATTCAATTGTCAATGAAGAAACAAAGTAAATATCACCCGCAATAAATTTATTGCAATGAGAATAATAAATGGCGTAGTACAACATCGAATCCACCATTGAACAAAAGTAAGCAGCATTAACTGACCTGAAGATTTCGAGACCTTCTTATTTTCATCCTCACTCTCAACTTTCAAATGAGGCTTGATTTTTCCTTCAGAAATGTTAAATTTCAGATAATTTCCGGCCTTCCCAATCGGCCATCCAAATTGAGTCGGAAAAGAATAATCAGAACTCGATGTGCTAGACTCAGTCGTCACCGAGTCAGTTCCATCTTTCTTCTCAGCGATAGTCTCCATTTAAACAACTTAAAAAAAGTGGCCACAAAAGGGAGGATGAAAAGCCCGCTAGTTTTGTTCAAGAAATGAAGGGGCTCAGTTTGAATTCTCCTCTTTCCGAAGTGGGTTCATCGAGACCCGTCAATTCCAGCATAAAAGATGCAATCTTTACTGCTGACAAAGTGTATAAAAGGTTGAATTCAAATCGAAGAAGAGTTGAAAGAGAAGTTTAACAAAAATTGATTATGGGCACAGTATTATATTCTCTTTCAGTGTGGGGCTTTGCTGCAGAAATTTGATTTTCTTTCAGCAAGGAATCTGCCAAAATCCAACAACGTCTACTTTTTATGTTTGAATATTGGTTTATAAATTCAAAAGCATAGCCGTAGGGAACGGTTGACAATGGCCACTCTCCGCCAAATAATTTAGGATTTAGGACACTAAAAAGTAAAAACGTAGCTTCCTTTTTGGATTTTAGTATATTACAGTTTTACTGATAAACTCATATTGAATTCGATTTTATATTTTATACCCAAAAAGGATACTATTATATATCAATCAATTTTCTAGTTTTTATCCTGCCATGCCAATCAAAAATAGCAAAGGGTAATCAGAGGCACAGTTCTATCTATATAATAATTTAACTAAATCAAATTATAGATTTAACTAATGATTGATAAACTCAAAGGATAAATTGTTAAATACAGTACGAGGAATAATTCAAAACAGTGAGGGATCTAGAAAATTATGTTGGCGGGTCTTAAACTACAGAAAATTTAGTTCGAATATTTCATTAAAATAATATCCTACAATTTGATTTGATTGTATGAATTGTTGTATTGTGATTCAGTATAAAAAATATATATTTAATCAATTTTTGAAGTTATAGATTATGTATATATATTTATAAATTGTGTGAGGGGGCTAGATAGCAAGAGCTCCGAATTCAAATTACGCCAATAAATTAACGACGCGTGGCAGTGTAATATTTTCCAAATACCACTTTCAAAGATACTTGACACTAATATTTTCCCACCATCTCATTTTCAAAATAAACTTCAAATCCATAGTTGTTTCATAATAAAACTAAATTTAATTTAAACATGGCTGTTACTCTTTTTTAAAGTTTTACTCTGAATCATTTGTACTATTTTTTAATTATAAATCTATAATTTTATAGTGCGTATGTAATAATGTATAACAAAATTGTAGAACATATATAAATACATCAAATCCAGACTATATATAATGTATACTAAGTTATTTCAAAGTATTACTCCATTATTTAAGTTTTCCGTAAAATATGTATTGAAAAAAGAGTTTATATCTTCTGCAAAATTGGAATTCTCTATAAAATTGTGATTATTGTGAGTTAATCCATTATGGCCTATGGGGTGTAGATTAGAACTTAGTTAATGGTTATAGGATGAATTCTCTATAAAACTGTAAATGGATTAGCATTGTCATTAATGGATAATAAATGGACTTCAGTTTGTAAGTGGAGAGTGGACCCATCAATTTACTGGGTGGGGTCGAAAATATATAGTTGGACTTTAATTAAATTTATTTATGGGAATTGAAGTTGTATATATGGGGATACAATTAAAGTTGATAACAACTTCAGCCCAGGAAAATTTATTCAAGCTATTTCTGATGTTGTATGCAGCTTGTAGATATAATATTGCTATACAATATCAAATTAAAGGCAGATCATATATATATATATATATATTGAGAAAAGACACACGCATACACAATCACGAAAGATAACAAAACACGATTTGTTTACTCAGTTAAGCCAGGGTTTTTCACTATGTATTTTTCAGATACAATTACATGAAGGAAACCGCTATTTATAAATAATAACAAAATCATAACCTTAAAAAAAACTCATTAGGATTATAATTGGGCTAAAACGTGGACCTAAAAATTTGTCGTAATTGGACTTTTGTGTACAGTCTATCGAGGCTCCACATTAGTCTATCGAAGCTCCACATTCCAACAGTATATATGGATGTAATTCATATATATATTATTATAATAAGCCTAACGTCAGAAGAATACTACGTCTACAACTATAATTGATGTCCCCTAACTAAAGGTTGGTGAAATTTTAATAATTTGGTGATGCTCTTCATGTATTCACCTATATTCGTTTATTTTTTATTACAATAGTCAATACGGACTTACAAGTAAATAGTAATGTTCTATATATCAAAGCGGTCATTATTGTGATTCGAAACAAATGATTTCTCGTTTCTTTGTATATATATAATTCGGAATTGGACTACTTATGCAATTGGATCAACTTTGACATTAAAAAAAGAAAAATACAAATTTACAAAATCTTTTCACATTTATGTGAAAAATTAACGTAGTGAGAGTGGGTATTGGTTGATTTTCATCTCAATATAGTTTCATACATTTTATCGAGTGCTATTTGACTACATTTTTTGTTACTTCTATGCAATAATAGGAAAGAAAGAATTAGGAGATAAAGAAATCAAATTACTACCATTTGCATCATACATACGTTACATTCAATTTTATTTGATACATAATTATCCTTTTCATAAACGTTTTGAAATCGAACTTTTGAAAAACAATACCTAAAGTCCTTTTTCAGTTTTCAAGGGAAACTGGGGTGTACATATATGTCAACAAATTAATGTCTCTCGCCTCTTCTAGAAAAAGCTAATGTTACTTTAAAGTTTATATTCAAAATTTATTGTATTGAGTTTTAATATCGTGACAAAAGATTATATTCAACATTTCATCTCACTATCGCTAAATTAATACAATGAGCATCATCTTTTTGTAAGAGATTGTGTCTCAATTATTTTATGACCAAATATTTGAGATTTGTCCAATCATAAAAAGTAAAAGTTGAGATTAAAGGTGACCGATTTTGAATTGGCGACTTGCTAGATAAGTATAACTGAACTGAGAATGGATCATTCTGAGTAAATTAGAAATATGGCTTCAAATTAATCCTTCAAAACAAATAAATTAAACAATAAATAAATGCGTGCGAGAGATGAAAATTGAATACACCGTGGCGGTGGCAGAACAAAAATCTCTAGAGAAGGAAAAAGTATAACAAGAATAGTTTTCAAATATTGGGTTGGGCCGCGGAAAAAATAAATAAAATATAAAATTATGGGCTATATTAAATAGCTCCCATTGGACTAGGCTTAGTGTCATTCCGCAATTAAATTCATAATTTACAATATTGTTGTGTTAGTGTAATGCTATTAAATGGAGTAATAAATAAATGATGATGTATTAATTACATAACTGAAAAGTTAACGGATATATTAGTTCCGCTAACTAATAAACTAAAGAAATCAAAGTAGTATACTACAATTATTTATTCAAATAATATAATGAGAAAAAAAAAAAAAACAAGAACCAATAAGTATTTTAACTTTTCTTTTATAAACAAGTTTTAAGATATTACATTTTCCTCTCTTTTTCTTTTCACTATCACCTAGCTTCTAAATTTTTTGTGAAGCTATTATTTTGTGAAGGAAATAAGCAAGGCCCAACAGCCTGTGCGAATTCTTAAAACCAATTTAAGGGGAATCATTTTAAATATCATACATTTATATATATGTTTTTAACCAATATTTTAGTTAGATAAATATACTAACCAATTGTGCTACTAAAAAGACTTACTATTTTTTTTAGTAATATATATAATCATGTAATCCCTCCGGTTCGACACTTACTTTTAAATGTAATTTTTTTTCTTTTTGAAAAAGTGTCCATTTTTAATTGGACGGCCCAATAAAGAACGTAATAATTAATATTTTTGAGCCCTTTATTTTTTGAGATCGCGTAATCCTCCACCTCACACATGAACATAATAAAATCTTTGGAAATATTACATGAAACTAAGTTATTACATTATGTATTATTTTAATAACGAATTTAATAGTCCATATATTGCATTATTTATAATTTATAATAAAAATTGATCAAAATATTTCACGAATATTAAATAAACCTGACTCGTAAACTACGGCCACATTAGCTATTTTTATTTTTCTCTTTGAAAGCACATATTGGTAGAAGATAATCAACATATTTTCTGAAACCCATTTCCATGCAACTGTAGTATGACTACGAGTCTTTATCATCAATCAGTATCATAAATAATGCTAATAGTTTGAAATAAACAAAGGAGCATAGGTAACATACGTGATATTACATGAGAGAGAGAGAGAGATAATGTTGTTCTGTGGGCACGTTTTAAGAGCCTTCTCAAATGGCACAACTGTCCAAAATCTATGGGCAATCCAAAAGTTTCCCATTCTCAAGTGACAGAGAAGACAATAAATTCACAGTATCATCTCCATTATTGGGCTGCTTTCCTTCTCATCTACCAACAATAATACCAATCACCTTAATTCTCTCACATTCTAACTTGTAAGATTAATTAAATTTAGATATTGGATCGAGAGATGTTTGATTGAAGTTAGTGTACTAATCTCTTATCTATTCTATTATAAATGAGAAAGGTACTACTACTGTAGTACTAATAAATGTGACTTATCCTACATGATAAATACGCAAAGCATACATGATATCAACTCGTCAATATTAATTATATTAAATGCATGTGCAACTTAATTTGGCACTTACAGATCACAATTAACCAGTCACAACAAATTTAATACCAAATCAAATAGTACCAAAATAGACTTCACTACTTATATGATGACTTTAATGTTTATGAATTTACATTTTACCAAAAAATTTTTGTTAAAATTCTTATCACGTATCGATAACTATAAGTAATAAATAGGGATAATTCTGGAAAAAATAAAAATCCAATACCCCTTGCCGACAAATATTGATCAATTAATTTCGAAAAAAATTAAATTTTGAGGGCAGACAATGTTGAAAATTATATTTTGGATTTAATATCAGATTCCAGAAAGAAACTTTAGTCTCACTCACCCCAATCCCCCACCGCCAGCCAACCCTCAAACCCACCCCCACGCACTCGCGCCAATGCCAAAATGAATTTTCTGTTGACACTCAAAAGGGTAAAACAGAATCTGGATCAATTATCAATTCTTAGCTCATCTCCTGTAGGCCATATTCCTCTTATTTCTGTATTTTTCGCACGCACGATAAATAAAGACGCCATTTTTAGGGACAGTGCAGCTGACAAACTCCTGTCCCGATAGGCCGTTCGTTGATTATAGTTTCCTTTTTCCCTCGTAGGGGAAACCAACGCGTGGTTTTTCTAAACTTTTGGTGCGGATGCAGGTATTTGATTAAATTTAGTTTTAGTGCGATTCTGGTGTTGTGATTTTCTTGTTGATTGTATCTGGGTGGGGCGAGATGATTATTTATTGGTTGTAATTGTTAGCTGGGATGTTCGAGCTTCGATTTTTTTTCTTTGACCTTGGTTGTCGTGTAATTCGTTGGAAGATGATTATGTGTGAAGAACATTCTGATTGTTGGTAAGAGTTGTTGCCGAATTGACTTTTGCGGTGTGTTTGTTGAATTCAGTTAAGACTTTATTGAGAAGATTTAATCGTCCACAGTTCGTTTTGATCGACAGGTTTGATTTTAGTGGTCAGTGTCTTGTTTTAACTTATATAGTAATTTCGACTGACTAGATGTAAAGAATTTTTAGAAGAAGATGTGAAACCAATTTACTAATATATGTAAACAGATGTCTGTATTGATGCGGCTATTCGTGAATGCATGTGATGTACCTTTTATACTTCCGAAACAGCATGTTTCTCAAATAACACGATTGGCTTGTGATTTATCTACTTCTTTATGTGATTATGTTGTCTGTTAGTGCGTTGAGTACTTCTTTGGACAAACTTCTAATTTCATGAAAGATAGTCATAGCGTGATTAGCTCTAGTTTGGGGTATATTCCATTAAAGAGTCTGCATTGAGCGCGAAAGGCACTGCTCGTTTTTCATGTGGTGGGTGCTCGAGCATGTGCAGTTCAATAATTCTGGGCATTCATAATTGAGTTTGTTCTAGAGGAATATAATTTTTTGAGACTTCACAGATATTGCTGAGATGAACATTGGTCTTCTTTTGCTGACGACTAAGTAAGATACAGAAGGATGTGGTCAATTAATCAGTTCATGAACAAAATTCTGAAGGCAATTGAAGAAAATTTTGACGAGTCTGCTGAAAATCACTTTAATATAGTCGATTCTTACACCATCCAGCAGTCATCAAACAACCAGAGCAGAACTTCAGTCTCATCCCACTTTGTTGAGGTAAGCCTTGCAGTTCACCTATTATTTGACACGCTTTGTTAGTGTGTTTCTTTCATCAGGTTATGCTTTGTTAAATAAGTATATTTATATGTTTGAATTCAGTTGTGAGTGGAGATCTTCCTCTATCATTTAATCATTTGAATTATGTGTTCGTTCCTAGGTACCTCACGTAAATCAGCAGAACACATGGGATTGTGGTATTGCTTGTGTTCTTATGGTTTTGCAATCCCTTGGTGTGTATGACTGCACTATCCAAGAACTAGTGGATCTCTGTTGTACCACAAGGTACCTTCTTTTTATATAATGTTTAACGTTCTGTTCATTTTTAAACTCCCGGGATTTTTGATATGCCCTCCAGCTTTTCAGCAAGTTTTTTCTTCTATATTAGTCATTATGAGCTCTGTTATGTTTTCTCTCTTAGCCTTAGCTGTGCTAAAATCTGTTCTGATAGCCAACTGTACTCATGTTTCAGTATTTGGACCGTTGATTTGGCATATTTGCTGCAGAAGTTTTCTGTAAGATTCACATACTGCACAGTTACATTAGGCGCCAATCCAGATTTTTCTGTCGAGACATATTACAAGGTAGGATTCATTAAATCACTTGTGCATGTGAGTTGTTTCAAACTTTCAACTATTGGGGGGAGGGATTAAATTACTTACACTTCTAATTGGCATTTAACTTGTTTTAGAGTCCCATTATATATCAAAGACGTCATTTTTGCAGGACCAACTACCTAATGATCTTAGACGAGTAAATATGCTATTCCAAGAAGCTCGTGAAGCTGGAATCAGTATAGAGGTACAATCTACTCATCCAAATTGATATTTTCTTGTATTCATGTAAGATCTCTTCACAACTGTTTGTGGGTGACTGCCCTTTGGGTTACACATGCATTGAGCAATTAGGTTCTAGAAATGATCTTCTCCATTCCATATTTTGAATTCAGCCTTGTTACATTATGATTTCTTTTAGTAGTTGACGTAAATATCTAAATGATCGGATGTTCATAAGGTTATGCAATGATTGCACAAGCATAATGTAAGCATGTGCATGCCTTTGACAGGGTCTTTGATCATATCATGGGAAATAATATAGTTTGTGTCACGAGTAATCATAAACCAGGGCCCGTTGTCATATGGACTTCATGTCCTTGTGTAATCTATTTGTTTCTCTCCCGTTAGTTTATTTTGTTGGATGTAATTTTTCAAGTGCTCTGTTCTAAAGCATTGTCCCTATTCTTCTCTTTTCGACCTTTTCTTGTAGCTTTATCTATACGTATCTCTTGATTTTTATGTATGCGTATGAAAGCTGAGCATATATACAATGTTCAATAAATTCTGATCTTACTTAAATATAGAACACCATAATCTTATAATAAGAACAAAATTCCAGCCATAAACTATAGCCAGTGGAAAAATATAGGTCTAACATCAGTTTTTGTGTAGCTCATTTTCCCAATAGCTCACAAATGATGCTAACAGTCCTATTTTTCTATTAAAAAAAAGTCATATTACATTCTTTTTTCCAGTTTCAACTCTTATTCCATCGTCTTGCTTCTGAACTCCTTTTTGTTATATTTTTCAGATTATGTACAGCTCTTTAATCGCTAAATGGTTCAGATCATTTACTCGTTCCACACTCTTCGCTCTGTGAATGACACAAATGCTCATCTTTTTACAGTGCAGATCTGTTAGTGCCAAAGAAATTTCTGATTTCATCTTGTCTGGAAAATATGTTGCTATTGCTTTAGTCGATCAGCACAAATTAAGGTATGTTGTACTTTTATCAACTCAAATAATTATTCAAGCAGAGTGGCCATTATTTATTTCATTATCCAGCAAAACAAACCAACCTTCTCTGATGTGGGCTAATAAATTTGCCTATCCTTCACATTTCTAATATTTTTTCTAAAAACACAAAGCTTAAACCACTGAAAAGAAATGCACACATATCTGTTACCCGTGGCCATTTTCATTCTATGGTTTCCAAATTTTCAATTAATCAAAGCAACCTTCATCAGGTGTTCCATATCTTCAAGTTCATTATTTCTTCTGATGATTTCTCTTTTCTGTGTGCATCCAAACAAAATTGTGTTTCACTCTAAAATTTTAAGATATTAAGTTTTTACATTTTACTTTCACAGTCAGTCTCGGCTAGAGGATGTTTGTATCTCGGACTTCTATGGCGGAGATCCTGGCTACACAGGTAAGAATCGACATTGTTATAACATTTAGAATACTCACTATAGCTTTAGTAAAAGTAACTGTATGAATCAAATTCTATATATTTTCCTGTGTTTTGATTGTTATATGTTCTCTATGATTGACTTAGATTATGATCCTTACAGGTCACTATGTGGTTATTTGTGGCTATGATGCTGCTACGGATGAGTTTGAAATCCGAGATCCTGCCAGCTCAAGGTTTTAACCAAATTTTCATTAAAATGTATTTTCAGTTTGTTTATGTCGTTAAGCTTGTGAATTAAACTTCAATTATAATTAAAGTTTCCTCTAATGATTCTAGATAATTGATATTCTGATTCTGAATCCACTAATCATTTTGTTGTAGGAAACACGAAAGGGTTCCTTCCTGGTGCTTAGAACAGGCTCACAAATCCTTTGGTACTGATGAGGATTTTCTGCTGGTAAAATTATATACTTTTTATATGTATAAATTAGAGAGAAAAAAACCTAGATGGTGACGACGTTAATTTAATAGTTATCTGCACTTATGATGATGATGATGTGCAGATATCTGTTGAGAAGGGAGGAGATGGAGGCAACCCTTTAGGGTTCTATAGCTTTTGAAATTGTCATTGGTCGAGACGAGACGAGACGAGAGGGCCGGAAAGCCGTTGTCTCAGGAAAGTGTTGTTACTTAGAACCAATATTGGGTTCAGAACATGTTGTTCACTTCTTCATCTTCTGCACATAGTGATAGTAGTAGGCCTTTACTTTCATCTGTACGGAGTTGTAAATAACCCACCCCATGCATTGCATTGCTCTTTCTCCTTCTACATATGCTCTCTAACTGCTGTAATGTATCTGTAATTAAGAAAACCCTTCTATTCTCATCATGGAATGCTTCTACAATGTCTTGCAACTAATCATTAATAAGCTATAGTGATCTAATAATAAACTGGTACAAATAATTTGTGTTTTTATATATCCCCATAACTTATACTTAATTAATCATACGAGTAGTCCATTTCTGGCATTTGACGTGACACAACACAACATGAAGTAAATTCTTATTGTTTTCTATAAGAAAAAACGCGAATTCTTTAGGCTACAATAATTTATCCGAGTTACCCACCCATAACATGTGCATCAATTTCAATCACAACCAATTTGTACACAATTATTAACATATTAAAGACAAGACAACGAATGTAAACAATAATTGCTGGAATACACAGTGGATTATGAATCATTTCTTGGAATATAAAAGTATACATCTCCTGGATTTTTTTATTAATTAATGTGGACTTCGATAATACTATATGAATCAAGTACAGTCTTATGTCTTTCCATCAGCTCATGTCTTAACAGAAATATACCTTTTTCTAGTTAAAAAGAGAAAAACAATCTCGAAATTTTATTTATAACTAGTAGCGAAAGTAGTTAGTAAATAAACTAAGTTTTGAAATAGTTAAAGAAACAAAGAACTGTGGCTAGTGGAAGACAGGCAAAGAAATAAACTCCGACATAAGGCTTCTTTATCTCTAGAATCAATGAAGCTATGTCTCTCCATACACAGACCCCCCCATAAACTGAACCACAAAGCATTAGTATAATTCTTCTAATTATTCCTTTAGTGAAAAGACAATTATAATCCTAAATGCATGCCTTCTTGCCCCAAACCCCCCCAACGTCGCCTCGAGTCCCCCCCTCAGGCCTAAAAAGGAATCAGAATAAATAACAAATTAATTAATATTTGCAATTTAATTCGATTTTGCCAAAAAGTAACGCTGTTCACGCCAGACAATATATGGTTTTCCTAGGGATTTTGGGGATTTACAAACTGTAGGATTGAGAACAAAAATAAAGAGAGCATATACAAGCAGAATTTAGTTCTACTTTGTAATAGTTAATTATCTTTAGTATTTAACTTTCCTGGAATATTACGTTACAATGTATTCGATTTATGATTTATAGCTAAGGAAGCTTCAAGATAATGCTTGAAAAATCAGGTCGTTGCATGAAGATTTGATTGTGAAGATTTGAAATGATTCATAAAAAGTTGAAAGTTGTTAGAATATAGCGGTTAGTTTGTTGAAGTTGTTAGTTCAACTAAAATGCTCGCACAATTTTTGATCAAAACAAAATATTTAATGGAGAGGAATATAAATTATCACCTGTTAATTTGCATTATTTTCTTCTCATTAATAAAATTATTTGATTAAAAATATTTAAAAAGTTATCAAAATAAATTATTATTAATGGGTGGAAGAAGTACATAAATAAAATATAGGATTAAATTTGATAGTAGTAAAATTATTAAAGTGGTTGTTGGGAAGACAGTTGAATTGAATAATTGGTGTGAAGTGGTGGGAGTTCGTGGTTGGGCCAATCCGTTTGAAAGTGAGGAGCATATATTTTATTGGAGGACCGCACCAAAACTGGGTTCAAGCCCAAACCAACATTGGGTGGGCTATGCTATGCAGCAGTAGTGCCTACCTCCTCCTCCTCCTCTGCACATTAAAAACAATGAGAGACAAAACTGGAAAGTTGGAACCCAAAAGGAATGAATGACTTCATATTGAGTTGAAGAATAATAACAGTAGTAGTAATAGGCAAAGAAATTGAATTTAATAGAGAAAGGAAATTAAGGAGGGGTTTGGTATTGGTTGGCGTCCGACCCGACGCTCAACTATCCATGTGGAAAGCGACAGGTATGGAGCTTTAAAGAGGTCTCATTTGGGCGGGAAACTGTAACGTCGTTTTCACGGAGGGAAATACGAAGCAGCAGCAGCAGCAGCTGGTTTCCCCAAACCCCAATTGTGTTGTTGAGAATGAGAGCTGCTGCTGCTGCTGATAAGTAAAGCGGCGAAGCAAATGGTACTAGTCTATTTAATTAATGTTCTCTCTCTCTTTTTTATATTCTATTCGTGACTGAGTTAATACATTGCTGTTTGTTGAGTCTGATAACTCACCACAATTGGTGAAACACACACATACACACTGCTCATCACTCCTCAGACCATTGATCCTTTCCCTTTCCCTTTCACTATCCACAATTCAATTCTACATATTCCTCTGCATTACTTGCTATACCAATTTAATTATAAAACTTTATTTTTCATATACGTCTCTTATACTCTCTCGTTAATCAAATATTTAGCCTCATAAATCCAATCTTTTTTATAAATTTATGATGACATGACACCATATTTTGAGTATCGAAACGGGGAGTACGTCAAACCTTGCGGATTTTGTATTTGAATGAAAAATGATGGCGTGGATAATTTGAATTCCCATCCCATTTGTAACGACATTAAAATGGTCATAATCTAATTTTAAATTAAAACATTTCGTTTCAGATTTAAAAAATATAGAGCTTAATTGTAGTGTATATTTGTAATTAACATCTTAATGCAACAACGAATAACATAGGATTCTACTTCAAAATCAACTTAATTCCATTACATTGGACATCTTCATAAGCAAATTACTACTATAATAAGTTGTCTCTTGTCTTTTAAAAAATAACTATAGGTGATAATACAAGCTAAAAGCCTAAAAGTACAAGCTTAAATTACATAATTGCGCCTCATTGATGAATCAAATCTAGGTCAACACACGCACACACGCATGATTATTATTATTATTATTATTGTAATGGACGACATTGGATCCTATATCAAATGTAACAGCACTTGTTTTCTTATGATGAGAAATGGCGTAATCACTGGTAAATGTGATTCAATTCAATAAACCTACTCTTACGCAACACTATGTGTAAATTATATATAAATAATAATTCATATACTACTATATACTGAAAGAAATCATTGCGAGCAATACGAACTACAAAGTGTTGATAATCACTCAAATATCACAACGTTATTTCATGTTACATTTATTACACATTGATGAAAGACAGATATAAGATATATGAATTATAATTAAATGATGTAATGTCAATGTCGAGGCCATGATGTATGCGATAATTCACGTAATTATAACAGCCAGAAAAATCACCAACTTTTGCCAAACATGTCCTTGTTAGCCGCAATTAAAGGGGTGAAGAATCATGCATGCCGAGGGGGAAACTTATTGTAATCCGGTCTCAGAGAAAGCGATTTCTTACCCTAGTTTACCTTAATTAATTAACCCCAACTAATGATTCTTCGGTATTTTCTCATCATTTGTTTGACTTTTTTCTGTATGCTCCACCATTCATATTATTATAGACAATAATTCATTACACTTGATAATATATCAATATAGTAGTAGAATTAAAAACCAAATGAAATTTAGTAATTAGTATCACTGCCAAATTTATAGTTTAAGCAATTTGTAAATAACTGATAAGATTTGGGTCCAACTTTATAAAACAAGCCTAAAATTTAAGAACAATATCTGACTTCACCCATCTCTTTTCTCTACTCATAAAAGCACATGAGAATGGAATAGGTGAAAAATTATCAGTCGGCGCAATTGAAAATTGGGAAATTGTGTACTGTTTCAGAAAAGCACGTGCTATTGAAGAAGCCAAAAAAAAGAAAAAAGTATATAGAAATTGATGCATAAATAAATAGCTAGCTGATTCGTAAAGTGGAAATATATCATGTACTATGGATTATAATCACATAAAGGAGTGACAAAATTAATTAATTTATTGGAGATGGTATTTTGTTTGCGTGGCATGGACGATCCACTAAATTCTGGATATATAGTTTACTACAATTATGTTTTTAGTAGCATATTCAAACGCATACATACAATTACTTCAAATAAAAGAAAAGAAAACGCGTACATAAGTATAAAATTTTATTTTATAAAAATATCCTATTTTTTTGTTGCTACCTGGGATGTTTTCTTAGTATAAATTTATGAACCTATACTTAATCCGTTAATCGTATTTAAAAATTAATAATAATGGGTAAAAAATTAGTGCGATTCAGATAATCGAATTACAATTCGGGATTATTTGTATATGTTTTGATCAAAATATATTATTCATAATTGATCTCCGTTTTATTAATTTCAATTATCCGATAATCATTTGATTTGTCGGATTGATTATATGAAATAGCTGGTTTTTTAATAAACAATTAAAAAATTGAAATTAAATATTAACTATATATTTAATTTGTTGTTTTTTTCAAAGTATAAATAATATAGGATAATTATTAAAAATAATAAACGTATATATAGAAATGAAATATGGAATAATTATAAAAAATAAATTTATATTTTTGTAATTCAAAATTTGATTATTCATTTACATGCAAGATTATCTAATATATTCAATATCATAAAATTACAAAAATAACATTCGATAACCAATATAATATTCGATTATCAAATCCAAAGTTATTATGCGAAATAATGAATCCAAACTTCCCACCCTAATTAATATGCAGGCGCTATAACATAATTTGGGGCCAACCGATTGAGTCTGCATTTACTTTAGATTGTGAGAAATACTAAATGCATACCAATATGCAGTTAAGTCTAGTTGAGCTATACTATAATATGAAAATAATATTAATTTGGT
The DNA here is from genome assembly GCA_026898415.1 of Leonotis leonurus. NCBI lineage: Eukaryota > Viridiplantae > Streptophyta > Magnoliopsida > Lamiales > Lamiaceae > Leonotis > Leonotis leonurus. The sequence continues at coordinate 2,375,887 of JAPKLX010000010.1, forward strand.
TCAACTCAATTCAGTATGTACTTTCATTGCACGTGGAGTTTTAATGAAATAGATCAACATTTCGATGCAAAATAGCAACAACATAGACTTTTATAACCTTGCTTATTTAATCATCAATTTTCAAAAAATTATATGCAGTCATCTAAAATAATGAATTACAATAAGTTTAAATTGTAACCGCATCACGATTATTCGAACTCAAAATTTACTGTCTTGAACATTATTCGAACTCAAAATTTATTGTCTTGAACATTAAGAACGCTGCTACTTACATTAATACAACCAGTCCACTAGACTAAAATTTGTACATCACCATACAACGAATAACCAAGATGATGTTTTACGTTACAATTACAATTTGGCATAAAGGTCGTCGTTTAATCTAGGGGTGTCAATCGGTACGGTTCCGGTTAACCGGAACCGGTTAATTGGTTAACCGGAACCGGAAAAGTGAAGATTTCAAGAACCGGTACCGGAACCGGAAATTTAACCGGTTAACCGGTTACCGGTCGGTTCGGTACCGGTTAACCGGTTTTCAATTTTTTTTTATTTTTTTATATTTTATTTTAAAAATATTAATTTAAACTAATAATAAATTAATATAAATATAATTAAATTTAATTTTGTAAACATTTTATAATATATAAAATATTTTTTAAATAAATATAAAATATAAAAGAAATATAAAATATATTTTTTTAGATATTTAATTTAATAAACCGGTACCCGGTACGGTACCGGTTCGGTACCGGTTAACCGGGTACCGTTATTCTTTAAAATGTAAGAACCGGGAACCGGGAATTTTCCCGAATAATCGGTACTCGGTAACCGGTTCCCGGTCCGGTACCGGTTCGGTACCGGTTCTTCCCGAGAACCGGTTACCGATTGACACCCCTAGTTTAATCCACTACAATCCTAAATATACATTTTCTTTCCTTTTTATTTAATATCCAAGTAGAAACCCGCCTATTGTGATATACTTCACTTACCATCCATCATAAAAGTGGACAACAGTGTAATTATGATAATTATTAGATTATGACAGTCGATACAAATCATATCGTCATCCAACCTCGTAACTCCATACTAGGACAATTTATTTTATTTATGTTGGATGATATACACTGACAAATTAACAAAACAGAAAGACATAAAAAAATTTCAATTGTATTAGAAGCAACCCAAGTAAAGCATACATCTTGCTGTATGTATATTATAAATTGCGTTCAAACAATTCATTCAACTTGGGGGAAACTACATGCAACCTTGTTACATCATGTTGTGCTAAAAGTTTGTGAGACATTTACTTACATCACATGAAGAACGGACAGTTGAAAGATAGATACCACAATCTCTAAATTTTAAAAATTAGTGGCACAAAATTTGACAAATTAATATATAAGTAGGTTATTAAATTAATAAAAAAGGAAATAGAAGTGGGGTACAAGTGCGACAAATGTTTTGAACCACTATTGCCACTGTTAGGCTGCAGCGCATGAATTAAGGACTCTTGCCACACACTCACATCTCATTTATACCAACTTTAGTCTCTAGTACTGGTAATAGTTCTACTTCTATTAAAATTTGATTTTCTAGTGTTTAAAATTTAAATCGAATAAAACCAAAACCCAAAAGGCTGAAAGTAAGCGGAAAAGCATTTGATTTTTGAATTTCTTATTTTGGTTATCCAAAAATAGCCCTGTGACCATAATAAATGCAAGGCCTTTGTCTTCCTCAACATTCCTTCTCTCTCTACAAACTGGGACCCTCTGTGCTCACAAAATACTCATTCCCATTTACCGCCTCATTATTATATCTTCTTGAAGCAGCAACCCCTTTACTCAATACACTCAACACTCACTCACTCTTTCTTACTCGCACTCCCTCCCCATCTCACCGCTCCCCTAACACCATGTCAGATAGTGCTGAAGCAGCTGGGTTCTGGTTGCCCTCCGATTTCTTAGATGATTTCCTGGTGGACAACGAAGACCTCCACAAGAACAACGAAGCTAAGTCGGACACCGATTTCTGTTTCCCCACCGAGTTCCCTTACGATTTCGGAACTAAAAGCGACCAACTTCTTGAGGTAATTATTCCCCTCTTTATCTCCTATTTTCTTCAATTTTTGTTGATACGCTTCTCATATATCCTTTTCCATTATTTGGAATCTCAGTTTTCGCAGAAGCGGTGGGTTATGTCGACGTCTCCGCAGTCGACGCTATCCCACATGGGAAGCTTGAATGGCCGGAGCTCCGGCGGGTCGAGCAATGGCAGCCCCAACGGTTTCCCGTCACCACCAACGACCCCCAAAAATGAAGCTGTTGAGGACCTCATTTACCTCGCCGCCGGCCACGTTGCCAAGCTCAAGCTGCGCGGCTCCGATTTCAGTGGGCCCACCAAACACAATAGCCTCGTGGCCCCACCCAGAAGCGGCGAGCAACTTTACCCCGCGACCAATGCACCAAATCCCTCTCTTATCCGCAATATTTATGTGCGACTCTTTCGTATTTTGAAATAATATTTCGTTTGAAATATTTTGTAAGATATCCTTTTTTTTTAATTTTCTTTTAGTTGTTGGGTTACAGTTGCAGCAACAGATGGTGAAGCAGCACAAGCAGGGGCGTGACATGTGGCCACAAATGTACCAAATGAGGATGGGCCAAGATTCATGGCCAGTGCAGCAAAACCCGACCCGTACTGTCGGATCGGGTGGGAGAGCGATGGCTCTCGGTAGCGGCGGCGGTGCGGCGTTTAAAAAGGGATGTGCTGGAACAGGAGTGTTTCTGCCACGGCGATATGACAATAATAATGACCGTAACGCTTACGCTTCGGATTCTCGAAAGCGGCCTGGTAATTTGCCTTTTCCTCTCCCTTTTTTTCTGAAGAATTATTAATTGTTAATTTATCTCAAATGAAATTAGGTATTCAATTCTGTTCAAATTGGATTCCCGTTTAAATTTCATTTAAAGAAATCTTTAATTAGATTGTATGCAAGAGGACAGGTGATGGGCTCAAAACAGAGTACGAAACATTGCTTTTGGAACTGTGCATGCTTTTACTTTTGTTTTCTTTTTTCAAAATTTGTGCTGTTATTTCTTCATTTAGGTCACATAAATCTGAAGAAATAATAATAAATAGAAAATAGTGGGATCGGGCCGATACAGTGATGGGCCCGGTTCTGTCTCTATCACTGCAAAGTATGTTGCCAGTGGAATGGGCCCTTATGTTGACCATTTTCTTTTCAATTTTTAGGTTTTGGAGCCAAATTCTTGTTTTTCAAAATTTGACTTGATATTATTTTTCCAAATAATTCAAATTTATGCCTCTTTTGCTCACAAGAATCTATTTTACATATCTGTGAGACATGACTTGTATTTATATTATCAAAGAAAGGTGATGAAAGAAACCATTATAATATCAAAAGATTAGACGACACATGCTCTGTAATTACGGTAATAGAGGAATGACGCCTTCTATACTTTATTTCGGCAATTTAGGCCCCAAAATCTTATCACTAGCTAGGACTAAATCATGGCATGTTTTGGGAATCTTTTAACCAGATATTTTGCCAAAAGAATATGGCCATTTAGTTCTTATCCCAAAAGTGTGACAATTTGACTTAATTCACATGCTTTTTTACTGTTTTCTCATCTGTTGTTTTTGACCCGTTTGTTCCCTATTTCAGGATATTTTGCTTCGTCTATTCCAAACAGAAATGTTCATGGACTCAACAGGAACTTCGATGACATGAATGGCTTTGCTCTATCTCAACCACCTTGCCACCCCAAGTTGGGGGGAGGCTTTGCCTCTGAATTTGGTGTGTAGTCTCAAAACTTCCATTAACTCTGCTCTTGTATACCCCAATGATACTATTTCTTTTGTTTTTCTGCTTACATTTGGAAATTGATCTACACAGATTTATTGATGGCACGAAGGAACGCATTGATTTTGCAACACCGAAGGAGCTTACTGCTCGAAGGTTCGTCTCCGATGAACCGAGTCGCGTACCTCCCTCAAGAGTGGACCTATTGATCGAAGGTGCACTCATGTAGGAATGGTATTTATGCCCTTTTGGGTTGGTAGAAAGAAATACTCTCTTAGCTAAAATTAATTATATTATTACTACAAGGTAAAAGCATATGGTGTTTTGCTGTTCTTGAAGATTTACCAGTGACATTTGATGAAGTGTGTAGTTAGGGAAGGTAATAAAGGAAAATCCCATGTTCCTTTTCCTTTTTGCAGATTCCATGTTTCTCTACAAGGTTATTTTGTGTTAGGAAGAATAGGGAGTATTATAGAAAAGCAAGGAAAATGGTTCATGGGTTTTATTATTGTAATATTTTTAAGAATAAGTAGGTTTAGCATATTCCAATGTGTGGTAGGTATTGAAAAAAAAAAGAATTGAAATGAGATATTGTAGCTGGGTTATGGTTAGTTTGAGCTTGTTTTGTAATAGTTTATTCAATTCCTGAAGTATAAATGTAATAAGAATGGTGGTTCTCCTTATTAATGTAACATATTTAGCTATTTATTATTGACCTGCCTACTATCAATTATGACGCATTGTGTTGGTGACTATTAGATGGAAAAGTAAATATATTTCTTAACATTTTTATGATTGGATACAATAATTGAGAGGCATTAATCATGAACAGTAATTGGTATTATATTTATCATACGTTATTTGTTTTATATTAATTGTAGTAGGTGTACTGTAGAAATGCAATGATTAGTATTTGGAGTTGGTTTTGTGATTAAAGTAGTATACGATTAGGTGCTTTATATGGTACTACTTTCTTGGCAGGTCGTATAATTTACTCTTACAGTCAATGGGCATTTATTATGAAATAAATAATATTATGTGCATTGCTTTTCCTTTCTATCAAGGGATGGCCGTAAGGTAAAAAGTAATAAAAAAAATAGAGAGATGAATACAAGGGGTTGAATAAAAGAAAAAAAAGGAAGAAAATTGAAATGGGAATATTTATTTTCCTAGTGGTGATTTTCTTTTTAAAAATTAATGGTATGACGAACTCAATGTAAATTACATAGGACTGGTAATATTTAAACAAAATACCAATTTGTATTAGTAAAAATTTGGGCTTGTTATGGACTATATGTATATGGACTCTTTGTTGGGCTAATTCAATTTTGATTCATACATGTGCACAAAAAAACTCTCCTCGAAAATGGAGCAAGGGAGTAGGAGACTAAGTGAAAAAATTAAGTATGATCCAATGTTCGTCACACGCTTCGTTCATAAATAAAATAGCATAATAATCGATTAATTATTGGGTGTAGTTTGTTCGTGTGGTTCTTGTTATAGAGTGAAAATACAAAGATATAGTTAATCTAATAATTACAATTACTAAAAAATTATAAGGCGTCGTTCAAAAAGTTAAATACACTTCTTCAAGAATCGGTTCATTGTCTTTCTAAACAATCACGGTGGAGTCAAATAAACGCCTTTTGGCATCAGGTATTAATCAATCGACTGTTAATTATAAATAAATATTATAACTGGATAAAATTGTAAATTTTGTAAATTGTTAATGAAATGACATGAGGCTTGTATCGTTTGCTCTTTTAAAGATTTTTAGAACAGTTAGTTATTGATGTGATGTTTAGAAATGACCAAGTAGTTTAGTATAGAGAAGGTAAACGTGATAGTTAGAGCCACATATGTCAAGTTGTCAAATATTTTTGTGATATCAGAAAATGATAGTATTAAAATTTAATTGTTGGATATAAATGATAAGGACACATTGAATTTCATTTGAAATGTGAGAGCAATATTAATTTATCAGATCAGATGTGTTTCGCCAATATAATCACAACATTCAGATAACAGACGTGGCCGTTTCTTATTGGTCAGTGGCAAAATCTGGATGCATCGACTCCCCTCTAGAACTCTTGAGTGAAGTCTTGCGAATTCCTTTTAATTCCCGAATTTTCTATATACTTCGTCCCTACAATCGAAACCCACTCCACCGCCATCTTCCTAACTATAAATAGCTCTTTTGTGCTACTTCATCAACCAAGAAACAAACTTCAACAGCAATCTGACAGTGAATAAGCTCTCATCGAATTCAATCGATTTCTCTCACTCAGAAATTCAATAATGTCGCTGATCCCCAGCTTCCTAGGCCGCCGCAGCGATCCATTTTCCCTCGATGTGTGGGATCCGTTCCGCGACCTGCATGTGAGCTCCGGCAACGAGACGTCGCAGTTCGCGGCGACACGTGTGGACTGGAAGGAGACTCCGGAGGCGCACGTGTTCAAAGCGGACGTGCCCGGCCTCAAGAAGGAGGAGGTGAAGGTGGAGGTGGAGGAAGGGAATGTGCTCCAGATTAGCGGCGAGCGCAGCCGTGAGAAGGAGGAGAAGAATGACACATGGCATCGCGTGGAGAGGAGCTCCGGTAAGTTCCTCCGCCGCTTCCGCCTCCCGGAGAACGCTAAGGTTAATGAGGTTAAGGCGGCGATGGAGAATGGGGTGCTCACGGTGACCGTGCCCAAGGCGGAACTGAAGAAGCCTCAGGTCAAGGCTATTGATATCTCAGGCTGAGAAAACTCGAATGTGCGAAATTCTATAAAGCATATACATGTTGATGTTTGAATTGTGTGTTTCTTCTTTTTACTTTGGTTGTTTTTGTTGAGTCTGTTGAGTTGAGTCTGTTGTATCATCATATATGATGTGAGAAGAAAATAAATATTGATGATCTTTCTTAATGCTGTTAAGAGTGCAAGTTAATTCGACCTTTTATGGCTGTCTCGGAAACTACGCAAGTAGTTACAACACCAATTTACCACTAAAAATATCCAAATTACACTGCCTTCTTTAAATTTTGAGAAATAAACCTACATTAAGTATAGGCCAGGCCACATGTTGAGCTATCAAAATATTTCTGTACAACTCATGATTAAAATCTGATGGTCATTAGTATTAATTAATATCAATGTTCGAGTTGTAAACCAAATATAATCTCATACTTTGCTGCTCTTTCCGGCCATGACAATAAACTCATGAAGAAAATCTTTGGATTGTATAGCATCTTCTAATAGATCGTGTACTGTACTGATTGGTTAAATCATTTGAAAAAAAGATCGAAACTCTGTTCTAGCTTATGTATGACAATTTTCTAAAATAACAATTTTTGTCAGGTCATGGTTTGTTCATATAATCATCAATGAGAATGTCTAGCTAGGAACCATTAATCATACAAATAAATATATTCGTATATTGAGGTATGAATGTCTAAGGAGGTATGAATGTCTAAGGCTATTACAAACCAATAGTCATGTAAACATTGATGTTCATAAATGAACTATTTTACATACTTGAAAAAATTTAGTAATATTGTGACATGGCAATAAGAGTAGACGAAATTGGTGGGAATGTTAGATTACAGGTAACTCCTCAAAAAAATTGGAGTATGATAGTAGAGAGCGGCATACGGTGTTTTTTCGTAAGAGGCCAGAGAAATTTGGATTATCTGCTTCCGCTCACAGCGCTGTTAAGTAATTTGCAGCTTACTATTTATGTGGCGAATACTGGATATCTGCTAAGTAGCGAGGTCAAACTCTGATAATGAGGTATCAATCGAGGCTGGCTAGATTATTAATTAAATGTGGGATACAAGTGATGACTGTGCGTGAATGCCGACAACCCTCACATGCTACTCCAATTCTTCTACATATTCACCTAAATCTAGGACGACCAAGAACTAAATCACTCGCGTGTCCCAAAACCTTTTATATCTGAATTTTTTTTAAGGTTTGAACTTAGGAAAGCTTAGAGGAGATCCATGGACAACAAGACAAGTACAGAGCCTCAGCTGCAAGAACGCATAGGGCGTCGTCTCCTCTTCTTCCCATTACCTCTGCAAGGCCACATCACTCCTACTCTCCAGCTTGCAAACATTCTTCATTCCAAGGGTTTCTCCATAACCATTCTTCACCTCAAACTCAACTCCCCTAACCCTGCAAACCACCCTCACTTCACTTTCCTCCCCATCGACTTCGGCTTGTCCGAAATCGAAGAAGCTTCTAAAACCGACCTCGTCTCGTTTCTTGCACTTCTCAATGAGAAATGCATTGATCCCTTCACACGAGCATTGGATCAACTGGTGGCGGACACCTCCGGAGATCCGGTGGCGTGCTTGATCTCCGATGCTATCTTTCATTTCACTACGGAGCTATGTAAGAGTTTCAAGCTTCCGAGGATTGTTTTGAGGACTGGTGGTGTTTGTTCCTTCCTTGCTTTTGCTGCGTTTCCTCTTCTAGTCCAGAAAGGCTACCTCCCTCTTCCAGGTTAATTTCAAAAGCTTATTTGATCGTTTAAGTCCTTAAAATAATAAGTAAATAGTATATAAAGGTTCCAACGATCTTGTTAATTGCTACATATGCAGATGATAGGATGGAGGAAGCAGTAATGGAGCTTCCTCCCCTAAGAATCAAAGACTTGCCGGTAATCAAGACATCTCAGCCAGAGAAGCTATACGAGCTAGTCTCTAAAATGGTGCAAGAAACCAAAGCTTCCTCTGGTCTAATATGGAACTCTTTCCAAGAACTCGAAGACATAGCCATTGCCAAACTGCGCCAAGAATTCGAAATCCCAATGTTCCCAATAGGCCCATTTCACAAGCACACTAGCACTGCACCCTACTCTTCAACCAGCCTCATCGCCGAAGATCACAGCTCCATTTCATGGCTGGACAAGCACGAGCCCAGATCAGTAATCTACATAAGCTTCGGCAGCATTGCAGCAATGGATGAAGACGAGTTTCTTGAGGTGGCCTTTGGCCTCGCCAGCTGCAAGCATCCCTTCTTGTGGGTGGTGCGTCCTGGCCTAATACACGGCGCTGAATGGCTGGAACCGTTGCCGGAAGGCTTCGTTGAGGGCTTGAACGGAAGAGGACTTATTGTGAAATGGGCTCCTCAATTGGAGGTTTTGGCACATCCTAGCTTAGGGGCGTTCTGGACGCACAACGGATGGAACTCCACTCTCGAGAGTATATGCGAGGGCGTGCCCATGATTTGCACACCTTGTTTCTCTGATCAGTTGGTGAATGCAAGGTACGTAACCCATGTTTGGAAGGTTGGGATGCAGTTGGAGAATGGTCTAAGAAGGAAAGAGATTGAGATGGCTGTGAAGAAATTGATGGAGGAGAGTGAAGGGGGAGAGATGAGAGAGAGGGCCTTGTGTTACAAAGACGAGGCTAATCTATGTCTTAGGCCTGGTGGATCTTCCTATGATTCGTTGATTAAATTGGTTAATTACATTTCATTCTTCTAAACCTTTTATTGTGGATCGGAGGGTTGTTGCAAGAGTCTTTTGTTAATTTTCCAATGTTATCCTTTCTTTTTTGGTTTAATCGATTGTTATTTTAGAAATTAGGGTACCATAATTATCTTCTTGATGAAGCTATGTCCAGGAAGAAGTTTATAAGGAAATGCACCGCTTCTTGATTAAACTATTCGAAGACAAGCTCTCTCTTTCTTTATTATTAAGGTCGAACATGCATTATATTTGAACACACTAAACAACAGTCCAGAGCACAAACACACTATTATTTATAGAACACGCACACTAGCCTTGTTACATCGTCGGTTAATTACATTGATAAAAAGGAAACATGAAATCCGTAGTTGTTGATATCATCTGGTTAGCCAGAGATATCAATGGCCTTCACATCTCGCTTCTTTGCTTCCTCCTTGGGCACAGTCACAGTCAGCACACCGTTCTCCATGGCCGCCTTCACTTGCTCCAACTTGGCATTTTCCGGCAGCCTGAATCGGCGGAGGAACTTGCCGCCGCTCCTCTCAATGCGGTGCCACTTGTCGTTCTTCTCCTCATGCTCTTTGCTTCTCTCCCCACTGATCTGTAGGATGTTATCATCTTCAACCTCAACCCTAACTTCCTCTTTCTTCAAACCGGGAACATCCACCTTGAACAAATGGGCTTCTGGTGTTTCTTTCCAGTCGATGCGAGCGTTGGCCACCGCAGTAGTTTCACGAGCGGAGGGAAAGTTGGCGCCGCCGGTGGAGAGAGGAAAGCCCTCAAAAGGGTCCCATACATCCAACGAGAATGGGTCGAAGACGCTGCTGCTACGTCGGCTGTCAAAGAAGCTTGGAATCAGCGACATCTTTCAGGGCTTAGCAATGGCGGTGTTTGATTTGTAAGTTTTGTAGAAATATTTCCCTAGCGGATAAGAAAATATGATTTTGATGGGGAATATTGAGGGAGCTACATCAACACCTTATTTATAAGAGCTACTGGAATGAGCGAATCCATCTCGCCAATTCTAGTGAATTCCTTGGATCGCTTTTAAGGTGGATGTATCTAGTCCTTTCCAGAATCTAGACCATTCTATCACATTCTCGGACCCTGCCCCATGATATAAATCTATGAAAAGTTTTGAAATTTCATAAATTAACAAACAAAATAAAATAGTAGTAATAAAACAATAAGAATAATAATAATTATACTATATTAGATAAAATAATTCTTGAAATGATAAATTATTGAACAGATGCACAAATCTTTTAATCGAAGTCGAACAGTATAAAAAGTAAATAATTATCGAGTTTCAAGATTAATACAGAAGAAAACTTTTAAAATATAATGCAGCGAACTTAGTATGAGAAGAAAATGTGAGAAAATAACAAAGTTTTGTGAATAATCTTAGCCCCCACTGGCCACTTGGCCAACTTCTAACATTTAACACGTCACTTCACTAGGATTGACAGATAATTAAACAAGTTCATAAACAAATCTTCGTAGCCGACCTTAGCTCAGTTGGTAGAGCGGAGGACTGTAGTTTGTTTGCTGAAATCCTTAGGTCACTGGTTCGAATCCGGTAGGTCGGATTTTTTTGTATATCTTAATTTAGTTGGGCTACCTACTAAGTAATTTAACATGTCTCTTTATTATGATGGAGGTGCAATTTCACTGGGCTCATGTATAGTTAGGGCCTGTTGTGAATGGGCCATTATTTTATTTTGAAGCCCAAATACGTTAAGAAAAAAAGGAAGAATGAGAGACGGAGGAATGTAGAAAGTACTAGCATCGGCTATAAAATATTCGAGAATGCGCAGGAAGCCGCTAGAGATCTCCTCTCGTACACTATAAATCGTTGTCCTTCTTCACCCGAATTCCCATCACAAATTTTCAATTGGAAACAAGATTTCATAGATCTAACAACCGCACACATTCTCTTTGAGTAGACACGCTAAAATGTCTCTGATTCCAAGCTTCTTTGGCAGTCGTCGCAGCAACATCTTCGACCCATTCTCCTTGGATATATGGGACCCTTTTGATGGATTTCCGCTCTCCTCCGCCGTTACCAACCTCCCCTCCTCTGCCCGTGAAACCACTGCAGTGGCCAACGCCCGCATCGACTGGAAAGAGACACCAGAGGCCCATGTATTCAAGGTGGATGTTCCTGGGCTCAAGAAAGAGGAAGTGAAGGTAGAGGTTGAAGATGGAGCCATTCTCCAAATCAGTGGAGAGAGAAGAAAAGAGAAGGAGGAGAAGATCGATAAGTGGCACCGCGTGGAAAGGAGCAGCGGCAAATTTCTCCGCCGTTTCAGGCTACCGGAGAATGCCAAGTTGGAGCAGGTCAAGGCAGCCATGGACAACGGTGTGCTTACAGTTACAGTTCCAAAGGAAGAAGTGAAAAAACCAGAAGTGAAGGCTATTGATATTTCTGGTTAAGTGAAGTTGGATTGTTTCCGGATTTGCTTGTGGAGTCGGTTGTTTTCATATTTAGCTGTGTGGATTGTACTGTCGTGAATCGTCTTTGTTTTCTTTCCATGTATATTGTGATCAAGAAGTGATGTTATCTTCTTAACTCAATATTACAAGTGTTCCATTTACATTAAATATATGCATCGGCAAGAATACGTACGTGTTATATGACCTTATTCTGCAATTTGTTCGACCAGTTATATTATTTAATATCGAAGGTTGATGATTTGGATTGTCACCAATACTTACCTCAGATAATTCCATGCAGATATGTTACTTATTAAAATTGTAAGTTGGGTTTTGAGTGTCGAATACAACATAATAATATCTAGAAATTGGTGTTGTCTACCAAGGAATGCGTTTATTGATGCTATATATAATTACAATCTACATTTAGAGACTATGGGCGCTTCCTTTGTTCTTTATGTTTTACTCTCTTTTTTCGAATCCATAACTCGAGTGGACAGATTTGGGTCACATCATTCTCTGTGTTGATTTTTTCCTACGGTTAATGTATATTGTACTAGTATAATAAATCCTAAATAACTTAATGGATATAATGAATCTTAACTAGTAAATAAAAAATTAAACTGAAACACAGGAAATGAGTGGTCTCAGGTGGACAAAGCACTCGACCAATATAAGATGAAAAAGATGATCCGAATTCCTATATTCGAAGGCGGCTCTCTGTTTTCTCCATAAAGAAAAAAATAGAACAACCTGTTTCTTTTTCATTTTCCTTTTGTAGGCAGTGATTTATTTAAGTAAAAAATAGAACCTGTCTTTAATAACTTGTAAAGAAATAAATATTTTAATAGAACAAAATAATTATTTAAGTCTTTATTTTAATGTTTTAGGGGAACAGTTAATAACTCTTCAAGATAGAGTAAAAGATATATTAAATATAATAACTAATAATAATATAATAGAAAAATCTGAAAAAGAGGTTCAAATAGCGAATCCTACAATTCAACCTCCGCCAGATATAGTAGGTTTTAAATTAAAACCTATGAAAGAATTTGAAGAGTTTTTGGAAGAAAAATTTAAAAATTTAAAAATTAATACTCTTGATAAGAAATTAAAAGAAAAATTAGTTGATAATCCAAATTATAGACAAGTTTATCAGGAAGAAATTAATAAAATTTCAAAATGGGCAGATAAACCAACTACAAGTAAGTATTATTATCCTAGACCAACTCCGGCAGATGTTTTAATAGAAGAACAAAATGATATTATATCTAATAGTTATAGTGGTAGTCATATATATGAGTGGAATATTGATGGATTTGTTAATCAACAAATTCATAATACAATTCATAGAATGTTAATGTATTGTACAATATGTAAAAATAATGGAAACACGGATAAGCAAATTGCTAAAATGATAATAGCAGGATTTACAGGTCAACTAAAAGGTTGGTGGGATAATTATTTATCTCAATCAGATAGAGATAATATTCTTAACACAATAAAAGTTGAAAATAATATTAATAGGGAAGATGCAGTTTATACATTGGTTATTAATATTGTAGAACATTTTACGGGAAGATATACAGAAAATAGTGAAAATATTAGGACACTATTACAAAATCTTAGGTGTAAAACACTGACAGATTTTAGGTGGTATAAAGACACCTTTCTTAGTAGAGTCATGGAACTCCCTGAATGTAATAGTACTCATTGGAAATCTAAGTTTATAGATGGTCTTCCAGGTTTATTTGCGGAAAGAATTAGAAAAGTATTAAGACAAAATTATAATAATATACCTTATGAAAATTACTCATATGGAAAATTAATAGGAATATGTGTTCAAGAAGGATTAAATCTTTGTAATGAAATTAAACTAAATCAACAAATGAAACGTCAAAATCTAGTTGAAAAGAAACAATTAGGTCAATTTTGTGATCAATTTGCAATTGAAAAAATTCCTTCTAATAATAATCATAGACATAAAAGAGTTTGGAAGGAAAATAAACATAAATATAAGAAAAGAAAATATTCTAAAAAGAAATATGAAGAAAATAGACAAAAGAAGTATGATAGAACCCAAAATAAATGGGAAAAGATGAAAAAAGTAATTTGTAGAAAATGTGGTAGGTATGGTCATTATGCTAGAAATTGTTGGACTAAAAGAAAGATTAATAATCTTAATTTAGATGAAAATATGAAGGATATTCTTTCAAAAATATTGTTAAATTCAGAATCAGAATATGAAGATTCTAGTGATACAAATATAGAATCTAATACAGAATTAGATATATTAGAAAATGAGTCCATAATATCAGACTCAGAGTCAGAATGTTTACCTTGTCAATTAGGACAATCCTGTATTAAAGAAGAAAATGAACAAATGAGTGATATTGAAGGTAAAGAATTTTATAATATTCTTTCACAATTTCAGAATTTAAATATAAATGTTTTAAATTATGATAGTATAATAGATTTATTAAAATTAGTAAAAGAGCCAGAATTAAGATCCAAAATAATAGATCTGTTAGAAAATACCCCTAGTACTTCTCAGTATAATAAAAATGAGAAAGATAGGATGTATGAAAAGCCTAGGAATCTAGAAGGCCCTTACATGATGTTTGAAGTTTATAATAGAATGAGACAGAAAAAATTAGAAGAAAATCCTACTTCTACAAAAGATTTAGTTATTGAAATTAATAATTTAAAAGAAGAAATAAAATTATTAAAAGAAGAAAATGAAAATTTAGATTATAGAGTCTCTAAATTAGAAAATATGACTGATAAAGTTATACCTCAAAAACAAGAATTTGAAGACAATTTCCTATCTACATTAGAAATGGTTATATCACAAAAATGGTATACTAAAATTACCCTTTTAATTGATAATTATTATTCAAAAGAATTTATTGCTCTAGTTGATAGTGGAGCAGATATGAATGTGATACAAGAAGGTCTTATACCTACTAGATATTTTGAAAAAACTACTCAAAAATTATCTCATGCAGGGGGAAGTAGATTAAATATAAATTATAAATTGCCAATAGCAAACGTATGTATTAATAAAAAATGCATACAAACAAGTTTTTTACTTGCTAAGGATATTGCTAATCAGGTTATACTTGGAACACCATTTATTACGAAAATTTATCCTTTTAAAAAAGTTGATAAAGAAGGAATTATAGGTACATTCCAAGGAAATGATATTTTCTTAAAATTTGTTACTGAACCTTTTACAAAAGTTTTATATGAAATTTATAATAATATTTCTCAAAAAGAAAATCAATTATATTTTCTTAAACAGGAATTAAATTTTCTTACTATTGAAGAAAAACTTAAAAATCCTAAATTAAAGGATAAAATTGAGTTGGTTAAAAATCAATTTTCAATAGAAATTTGTAATGATCATCCTAATGCATTTTGGGATAGGAAAAAACATATAGTTTCACTCCCTTATGAAGAAAATTTTGAGGAATCAAAAATTCCAACAAAGGCTAGGCCGTGTCAAATGAATTCTGAATATTTAGAGTTGTGTAAAAAAGAAATTGAATCATTATTACAAAAGGGATTAATAAATCCTTCAAAATCACCTTGGTCATGTACTGCTTTTTATGTTAATAAACATAGTGAGCAAGAAAGAGGGGCATCTAGATTAGTTATAAATTATAAGCCTCTAAATAAGGTCTTAAAATGGATTAGATATCCTATTCCCAATAAAAAAGATTTATTAGATAGATTATATGATTCAGTAATATTTTCTAAATTTGATTTAAAGTCAGGGTATTGGTAAATTCAGATTAATAAGTCTGATAGATATAAAACTGCCTTTAATGTTCCAATATGACAGTATGAATGGAATGTAATGCCATTTGGATTAAAAAATGCTCCTTCTGAATTTCAAAAAATTATGAATGATATTTTTACTCCTTATAGTGAGTTTATTATTGTTTATATAGATGATATCTTAGTTTTCTCAAAAAATATTGAAATGCATTTTAAGCATTTAAATATGTTTAAAGATATTATTATTAAAAATGGGTTGGTTATATCTAAACCTACAATGCATTTGTTTCAAACAAATGTTAGATTTTTAGGCCATAATATTGAAAAAGGAAATATTATTCCTATTAATAGAAGTATTGATTTTGCAGAAAAATTTCCTGATGAAATCCTTGATAAAACTCAACTTCAAAGATTTTTAGGTAGTCTAAATTATATATCCCCTTATATTAAGGATTTAGCTAAAGATACAGCTATTTTATATGATAGGCTTAAGAAAAATCCTAAGCCATGGACTAATAAGCATACCGAATCTGTCAAGAAAATAAAAGAAAGAGTTAAAACTCTTCCTTGTTTGATGTTGAGTAATCCTAATTGGGAAAAAATTGTTGAAACTGATGCATCAGATATAGGATATGGAGGTATCCTTAAACAAATTAATCCTAGTAATAAACAAGAATATCTTGTTAGATTTTATTCAGGAAAGTGGAATAATTCACAAAAGAATTACTCTACTGTTGCCAGAGAAATTCTCGCTATTGTTAAAAGTGTTTTAAAATTTCAAGATGATTTATATAATCAGAAATTTATTATAAAAACTGATTGTAAATCTGCAAGATTTATGTTTAATAAAGATTTTAAACATGATGTTTCAAAACAAATGTTTGCAAGATGGCAGGCTCATTTAGCCCCATTTGATTTTGAAATTGTTTATAAGAAAGGAGAAACTAATAGTCTCCCTGATTTTTTAACCCGAGAATATATTCAATAAATAATGTTTGCAGATATGTACCAACGTGGTAGAGGACTCTCCTCTTATAGAGGAAGAGGAAGAGGTAGAAATCAGCCAGAAATTCTGGTTCAACATGGAAAGAAGAAGCAAATAGCTGATGATTTATCAAGCAATAAAGAATTCCAAGAATTTTTGGAATATAAAAAAAGAACAGAAGGTAATAATCCTTCTTCTTTGTCTCAGGATGATATTCCTTCTTACTTAACCATTGTAAGTAAGGAAGACAGTAGTGATTATATCACTAATGAGAAAACAGAAAATATTCTGTTATTGGAAAAGAAAGATTTAAAATGGGAAAATGATCCCTGGTATCTGATGGAAAGATACTTTGATAAAGCATCATATGCTATGAGAACTTATAAGTTCAGAGAATTTTATGAAGGAATTTTGGCAGAAAATGGATGTGAAATTCAACATTTCTCTTCAAATGAGGTGTCAGAAGTTCATAACTTCTCAAAAATTATTATTAAAATATAAGATGGTCTTAAAATATAATTTTTGGGACTATCAAGATGCATTTTATAAAGCATTTTTATACCAAAATCCTAATAGGAAACATTCTTGGTTTATTAAAATATGTTCTGAAGTTTATAACTCAGAAATCCCAATTTGGTTTTGCAAATGGTGGCAAACTTATGGTACAAATGTGTCCATTTTACCTGAACCATTTAAACACAGATTTGATCAATGGGTAGAAATTTCTCCCAAGGTTCATGAAATTCAAAAATCGGAAATTTTGATTGAGGGAATATTTGTTTTCTATTTTTTTATTGAATTTTCAATTCCGTGGATTATTAGATGGAGTCCACAAGTGGGTTATACCCAAGAAAAAATTCCTTGTTTGAAAAGAGTTTTTTATTCAAAATTTTGGGATAAAATGATGAAAATAGATCCTGAAACTAAATCTTTGTTTGGATCTGATACTATAAATAATATTGATTTAAAAATAAAAATTTATAGTGAGCAAAATAGACTCCAACAAAAGAAGGAAATTCCCTCTGTTTTTGAGCAAATTTCAAGAAGGCTTATTAGCAGCCTATTTTGAGGAAATGAAGAAAGATTTATTATCCTTCAAAGAAGAGACAATGTCTCAAAAATCTGATGCCTCAATGGAGTTTCAAGATGCACAAGATCCAAATGAGGAGCCATCTATTGATGATATTTTCGACTCAATGACAGAGATAATTACGGAAAAATTCAACAAAAGGGGAGCATCATCCTCTTCATCAACCAAAGATCTAATGACATTTGAAGAAATAGAAAAATAGATCTAGTAGGCTATAATTAATAGCCTTTTGACTATAAAAATAAATGTAATAATTATGTGTTGAATATGTAAATAGATGTAATAATTCTAGTTTGTTTTTATCTTATTTCCTTGTCTATAAAAAGGAGTATTCTTCTCATTTGAGAAGCACTCCCCGATCATATTCTCTCTCTCTCTTTGTAAAATATTTCTTCATAATAAAGTTTTGATTCTTGTTGGTGTTCTACATTATTGGTCTACATATATTGTAAGTTTTCTTTCCTTTCTTTATTTATTTT
Source organism: Leonotis leonurus (assembly GCA_026898415.1). Lineage (NCBI taxonomy): Eukaryota > Viridiplantae > Streptophyta > Magnoliopsida > Lamiales > Lamiaceae > Leonotis > Leonotis leonurus. Next base: position 2,393,940 of record JAPKLX010000010.1, read on the forward strand.
AATAGTTAAGTTAATTTATTTCCTTTGTTTTAGTAATTAATTATGATTAGCCTAATAGGCTAAATCATTAAGTATGATAAATCATATCTAAGTTTATACAAATTATTTCTCCAAGGCTATGTGCAAATAAGATAGGCTAAGTGTTTATTTTTACAGTTTTGAATACCAAAGAGGTTTTGGTTATGAGTTTCTGGCCGATCTAAGGCTTATAAGACCATTTTACATAGCTCAATTTGCCCCTGTATCCATAAGCCTATGAATTGGCTGTTTAGGTGTGGGGCTTAGCACTCTAGTGTTGAGCAGTTGTTTGGTCTAAAGTTTTGGAATTGTTGACGGATCTCATACCGTGTAATGTGTGTTAACATTGTCACACCCTCTCTATTGGTTGAAAGGACTGTAAGAATATGCACCGATCCTGCTCTTGTTGGTATCAGAGCCAGGGGGGGATAAGATGAAAAAGATGATCCGAATTCCTATATTCGAAGGCGGCTCTCTGTTTTCTCCATAAAGAAAAAAATAGAACAACCTGTTTCTTTTTCATTTTCCTTTTGTTTTTGTAATACACTCTCCAGTTATGAAGAGCCAAATTAATAGTATGCAGTGATTAGCATATTTGGATAAGTTGAAGACGGCCTTGCAGAATGCAAATAGGAAATCGAGCAATAAGAATTGTGGACTGCATGTGTTTAAAAGTGAGATGGTGGTGTGCGAGAATAAGGTGATTGTGTTTGTGTGTTTGATGCTACATTATTTGCAACCAAGTTTGATTGTTTATCAAATATGAGAGATTCGCTGTAAACACAAAATTTACCAAAGAAATTTGCACGAATAACTAATTCAAAAAATACTATTAAATCGACAAAATCACTCAAAATGGTAATGTGAGGAACGACCATCGAAAAACTACTCAACATTCCGAACATCTTTGGTATTGAAATAACTATTCCACCCATTTTGTCAAGGTTAGAAGACATATTTTATCATAAATTGTTCCCATTAAAAAAAAGAGTACACCACCAATAAATCAATGAGAGATTATTAATAAAAGGGATCCGGTGAACTTCATATCTATAACATAACCAAATCCTATAATTAGGAAACATCTCCCATCAACTTTTGAAAAAATAAAAGAAATTTTAAAAAGTTATTTGTGGTTGAATGAATACGTACAAAACGAGAAATTATTTCGCAGTAGAGGGAATATTTTTTATTATTATTTTTCAATTGTATAATTTAATTCTATACTTAGCGTAATATTAATTTGTTCAATTAAAAAAAATATTTTTTTTAATATTTATGTAAAATTTAATTGATTTTTAAAACTGATGATTAAAAAATAAAATTTATTCTAAAAGTTAATATTTTTATGACATATTATATTATAACTAACTTTCATTTTTAATTTCATTATAGCATCAAAATTAGGCGACGTAGGTGAATTGGATTAATTCCAAATACAGGTAGAGGTAGGTGGTCAAGTCGACTAAGTTCCAAAAATAATTAGGATTTGGGCTTATAGAGAATGGGCCGTTAACTTTTATTTCCATGTTATAGTGGTCACTCCGATTCGGATTCGGATTTGGATTCGAAAATCAAAGTTAGAAGACAGTAGAAAGCACCGGCATATTCTAGAACATTTTCTCCGCCGTAACTCTCCGAATACCCGCGAAACGGTCAGGTTTCTCCTCTTGTTCTATATATTCTTCTCCTCCTTCACCCGAAATCTCCGTCAAGGATTTCTAGTTTTACTCTAACAAGTTCTCATCATTCATTCAATTGCGCAAACTCATCGATTGGAAGTCTATAATGTCTCTGATTCCGAGCTTTTTTGGCAACCACCGCAGCAACGTGTTCGATCCATTCTCCTTGGATATCTGGGATCCTTTCGATGGCTTTCCCTTTTCCACTACCGTCGGGAATCTTCCCTCCTCTGCCCGTGAAACCACCGCGGTGGCTAACGCCCGCATCGATTGGAAAGAGACGCCGGAGGCCCATTTGTTCAAAGTTGATGTTCCTGGGTTGAAAAAAGAGGAGGTTAAAGTTGAGGTTGAAGACGGAAGCATCCTTCAGATCAGTGGAGAGAGAAGCAAGGAGCAGGAAGAGAAGAATGACAAGTGGCACCGTATTGAGAGGAGCAGCGGAAAGTTCCTCCGCCGCTTCAGGCTGCCGGAGAATGCCAAGTTGGAGCAGGTCAAGGCGGCCATGGAGAACGGTGTTCTCACAGTTACCGTGCCAAAGGAAGAAGTTAAGAAGCCAGACGTGAAGGCCATTGATATTTCTGGTTAAGTAACTATATACCCCCCGTTTCTTATTTAGTTGCAGAGTCTCTGTTCTAATTTCAATATCTGGAAATTGGTGTTTGAATCTTCTTACTCTTTGTTTTGTGTACTAAGATATGTATCTATGATCAAAGAAATAAATGTTCCATACTTTCATATACGTATGGAGTTAATGCTGCATTTTGTTTTGCAAATTGTATGGTGGAAGTGTAGTATTATCAGTTGGGTTTTCATTGAGTTTATAAAATAAAATTTCTTAAGCCAAGTCAATCTTACCGCTAAATTGAATTTATCCAATTTCACTACAAAATTTTCTCTATAGCTCAGTAAATTGTAGGAATAATGTTTTTATCTTCATCAATTGAAAAGTATAACCCATTTAAGTATTCAATATTTTTGGTTCAATAATTCCCCATTAAACGCGTTAAAAAAAATGTTCTTTTCACTATTACTTAAACTTGGAATTTGGAATTAATTACATAGAATCAATAATAAAACAAAAACTTGTTAATGGGAATTATGTAAAGCCTTTATCAGGATATAGTAATCCTTATCCTCTAATAAACATTATGGCTATTTTGTTCACATTATTGTTAAGTTAGATTGAATGTCCCGCTTCAGTATCGCCTTTAATTTAATTAGATTTTCATCAACTTAAAACTTTTCATGGATAGGTTAGTTTTCTCAGATTTCTCATGTATATAATTATTATCCAATTCCTTTTTCTTCACAGTTGTGTTATGATTTCCATTTTTTAATTAATAAACACATTTATTTATAGAACACCTGGCCAGAGTAAATTACACTGTTCTTGATTAACAAGGTAATGCTTCAAAATTGAAACTTGATTGGAAAAAGTGAACTTCAAATCAAACACACGCACATAATAATTAAACACAAGATATCCACAAATTCTCGGACATGATTTGCCTAACCAGAGATATCAATCACCTTCACTTGTGGTTTCTTGTTGACTTCCTCCTTGACCTTGGGCACTGTCACCGTCAGCACCCCATTTTCCACCGCCGCCTTCACCCCTTCCATCTTCGCATTCTCTGGCAGCGTCAGGCGGCGAAGGAATCTGCCGCTGCTCCTCTCCACGCGGTGCCACGTGTCGTTCTCCTCCTCCTTCTCCTTACCTCTCTCTCCACTGATCTGCAGAATCTTACCATCTTCCACCTCAACCTTCACTTCCTCTTTCTTGAAACCCGGAACATCCACCTTCAACACGTGCTCCTCCGCCGCCTCTCTCCAGTCGATTCGAGCGTCGCCCACCCCGCCTTCATCCTCGGCAGCGGAGGAGGCAGAATCGTTGTTCCCAACCGTCCATTTTTGGGGTACTGGAATCTGATTCCAATAGATTTTCTTGGACACCACAAGATTGCTTCGAGCAACGTCAGTAAGAAAGAAAGTTGTTTCTCCTCCCGCATCAATACGAGACAATTTCTTGGGCTTTGCACTACCATCTTTCACCACTTTATAATGGAACCTACATACAAGAATTACGTTTCCATCCCCAGCTGGCATGGTACTTGATCCTTGGATTTTTATATCAATTACAAAAGTACTGCTCAAATAAGGATCATTCAAAGAAACACAATGGGAAGGAACGTAGGAGAAATAAATAGGACCATCACTTAAGCTAGATTCAACCATTCCTAGCACAGATTGATCAAATTTCAGAACTCTCTTGTCACGAAGGCATATTATTGCAGAGGTGTTTGAACCTAGTTTTGTGGGTTTCAGTCCCACCTGAACAATTCCCACCTGAAGGTCCCAAAACTCTTTTGGATTAACTCTTTGAGGATTATCATTGAAAAGAGGGATAGATGTGTATCCTTCAGATAAAGGGATTTCTTTCTCCACAGTTCTGACTGTACGATCAGCAGAAAAATTGAAAATTCCCTTTCGCTTGAAAACATGTGAGGCTGAACAAGGAGGCAATTTCCAATTCTCGAGATATTTTTCTGTCTTTGGGGAGATCATTGTGTCTACCCTTTTCTTATATTAATCTTTATCACGACTACTACTATATACTTTGAATGAGAGATAGCTCTAGGCAATATATCCCCTATCAGTTAATATTGCCAATAAAAATGCATCATCAATAATAGAAGAATGGGTGTAGTAAAGAATAGACTTTACCTGAACATCACTTAACCATATATCATCTGAGTTCATATAGTCTTCAGAAGAAAAACCATCTTAGTTCATACACTGTAATTGTTTATATTATGCTGCTAAGTGACAGATTAGGAAAATGAAAGCAACCTCAAAGGAAAAGGGTAACGCGGAAATTACAAGAGTTGTTGCCTTTCACAATTTACAAGAATAAAAAAATACTACACCCTGAATAATAGAGTGGACTAAATAGTACTAATATCAATTTTATATTTAATTGCGCGCCTTTCGACTATCCTCCTAATTGGAGAGTCCACTAAAGTAAAAGCACTAAGAAACTAAAGAAAAGGTTTCATGGTTTTTCATTTAAGAGGATCCGCTAAGAGTGTATTTTGATGAACTTAGAAGAGGTAGTGTGATAATAGAGTAATGTTTTTAGGTAGTACTCCCTCCATCCCACCTCAATTGTCCCATTTGCTTTTGGCTCGCATACCAATACTCACTTTATTTCTTTCTCAACTACTTCCACTACTTTCCACCTACTTTATTACTCTCACAACTTTTATCCAAAAAAGGAAATGAAACAATTGAGGTGGGACACCCCAAAATGGAAAACGGGACAATTGAGTCGGGACGGAGGGACACCCCAAAATGGAAAACGGGACGGAGGGAGTACATAAGTAAATGCTAGTGGCCCCACCAACTTTATTTGTTTCAAATTATTTCAAATTTTTGTATTTTTTTTTATTTTCTATTAATATTATGATTGTGGGGTCCATAAAATAGTTATATTAAAGATAACACCATAATGGAGAAAAAATTAAAGTAGTTAAAAAAGTTGATAGTTGATGATGTGTAGCACATTGGCACACATTATGAGTTGCACAATTGTGGATGCTATAATAAATCTATTTCAGTATAAGCAAAGAGCTGCCGGCACTAAATACACATTAAGAGAGTCGCATGATATATTCGAAATCAATTTCTTAGCGCACCATTTTTCGTCTCGCACTTGCTTTAAAATAATTTAATGCCATTATTTTTTTTTAAAATCTAATCTTAGTCCTTTTATATTACATGCGGTGCCAGCGTGACAACAACGGCATAGCCAGAATTTTACATGTAACTGAAAAATTGAAATAAGTAACATCCAGATTGATCCATTACCTAACTATATACAATTATATATACTGTTCAAGACTATCGATATCTCGATCACACACTCTCAAATTAATTTTGTTACTCCACTCAAAATTTGAAGATAAGTTGTTGGGAAGAAGGAATTTTCCTTTCAATTTTCCTTTCAGGGGTAATTTCTTGAGCGTCAAAGTGTTCAACTAGTCTACCATAAATGAATTTTATGTGAAAGTAAAAAAAAAATGTAAAATTCTTGATTTAAAATATAAATGAGAAATGTCGTGTTTGATTAGGTCCAACTCTAACATTATATACCTAACATTAAGATTGACTAGTATTTGAAATTTGAAATTAAAATTTTTACCACCTATTAAAAAGTAAATTACCGAATTTAAAAAATTCATTTTGTTCATAACAATATAAAAGTAAAGTATTAATCATACATTTTGGCGCTTTATTGCCGATTTGATTGGAATAAATTTAAATATAACCCCCAAACCTCTTTCTATAGCTCCCAATTTAAAATAATAAATAAATTTAATAAGGAATGTACTATTATATTCTCATTAGTCTCCAAACCTAATTTTAGAATATAGTCCCCTTATTTATAATATAGCCTCTACAATAAGGAACGTACTATTGTGATAAATAAATAAAAAATATAAAATTATAATCACAACCAACAATTTTATTTACAATAGAAACTATAATTATTAATCATAGCCGCCTATAATATAAAATACATGTTCATAAACATACAAAGAAGAAACAAAAATCAAAACAAAGAAAGCAAAAAAAAAGAAGCAAAAGACAACAGTAGAAACAACAGTAGTAAAAGAACAAATACGAAAAAAAAAACAGTGAAGAAGAAGCAGCAGAAAAAACACAATTATAATGTGTTCTTCGTTTCTATTTTCTTCATCTACGTCTATAATTATTTTTATTTGACAGATTTTGTTATAATTATTTAACTTTATTTAAATATTTTTTTTGAGGGATATGAATTTTGAGTTTTGAATGAAGACATTCTGTTCATTTCAATTGAAAATTATGAGCTGAGAATATAATAGTACATTTATTATTAATTTTATTATTACTTAAAATTAGGGGCTATAATAAGAAAATTAAAAGCTATATTTAAAATTACCCATTTGATTGAAGCAAGGATCACAATAAGATGGTCTAATAAAGTATTGGGCCGAGCCTTATTTGAAGCCCAAATTCATTATCCTTAAAGCCCAAAATATGATCTAGATGGAGAGGAGTATAGAAAGCTGCAGCATAATCTAGAATGCTCTAGCAGAAGCAGAGAATGAAATCAGAATTTTCCACCCACAATATAAATTGTCCCCCACCTCCAACCAAAATTAACCAAGAAAGAATTGGAATTTCACAGAAATCAATCATTCAACAATCAAAATATCAAAACATTGAAAAATGTCGATTATTCCTAGCTTTTTCGGCAACCGCCGCACCAACGTGTTCGACCCATTCTCCTTGGATACCTGGGATCCCTTCCACGGACTTCCTTTCTCCTCCGCCATCGCCAACCTTCCCTCCTCCGCTCGTGAAGCCAGCGCGGTGGCTAACGCTCGCATCGATTGGAAAGAGACGCCAGAGGCCCATGTGTTCAAGGTGGATGTTCCCGGATTGAAGAAAGAGGAAGTTAAAGTCGAGGTTGAAGATGGCAGCATTCTTCAGATCAGTGGAGAGAGAAGCAAGGAGCAGGAGGAGAAGACCGACAAGTGGCACCGTGTTGAGAGGAGCAGCGGCAAGTTCCTCCGCCGCTTCAGGCTGCCGGAGAATGCCAAGTTGGAGCAAGTCAAGGCGGCCATGGATAACGGCGTGCTGACAGTTACGGTGCCAAAAGAGGAAGTGAAGAAGCCGGAAGTGAAGGCCATTGACATTTCTGGTTGAGCAATGATCGACTGTTTTCGATTTGGTTGCGCAAAATTATGCACTTACTGCAATGTATTATGATCAAAGTGTGATGTTATATTTTTGAATAACCAAGTGTTACATTTTCATTCCAAAATATATCTATCGTATTTTGTTAGCATTTATTTGTTCACAAATTTAAATTTTGTTTAATTATAATAGTCATAAATAGTTAATTTTATAATATTACTTGACAATAATAAAAGTTGAGAGCATCACAATTCACAAGCCACAAAGTCTATATTTCATATTTGGATCTCATCTTACAGCGTTATGCTATAAATCAATCTACTCGATTTAGATCAAACATAAACGAACTCGGATATTGGAATATTGATTACAAATATTGAAATACTAGAATTAAAACACAAGGAATCCACAAAGGACGATTCAATCTTGGACATGATTTGCTCAACCGGAGATATGAATAACCTTCACCTCTGGCTTCTTGTTCACTTCCTCCTTCACCTTCGGAACTGTCACCGTCAGCACCCCATTTTCCACCGCCGCTTTCACCCCGTCCATCTTCGCATTCTCCTGCAGCGTCAGGCGGCGGAGGAATCTACCGCTGCTCCTCTCCACGCGGTGCCACGTGTCGTTCTCCTCTTCCTCCCCCTTACTTCTCTCTCCACTGATCTGCAGAATCTTACCATCTTCCACCTCTACCCTAACTTCCTCTTTCTTGAAACCGGGAACATCCACCTTCAACACGTGCTCCTCTGCCGCCTCTCTCCAGTCTATTCGAACGTCACCCACCGCGCCTTCTTCCACGGCGGCGGAGGAGGCAGAATCGCTGTTCCTAACCGTCCATTTTTGGGGCACTGAAATCTTATTCCAATAGATTTTCTTGGACACCACAAGATTGCTTCGAGCAACATTAGTAAGGAATAACGTGGTCTCTCCAGCCTCATCAACCAGATTACGAGACAATCTCGGGTTTGAAATACCCGCTTCCGTCACTTTATAATGAGACTTATACATAAGTATTAGGTTTCCATCCCCAGCTGGCATGGTATCTGATCCTTGGATTTTGATATCAATCACAAATGTACTGCTCAAAGTAGGATCATTCAAAGAAACACAATGGGAAGGAACGTAGGAGAAATAGATGGGACCATCACTTAAACTTGATTCGACCATTCCTAGTACAGATTGATAAAATTTGAGATGTCTCCTGTCACGAAGGCATATTATTGCAGAGGTGTTTGAACCTAGTTTTGTAGGTTTCAAAGCCACCTGAACAATTCCCACATGAAGGTGGTCCAAGACTTTATTTCGATTAACTCTACGAGGAAGAATATGAGTGAAGAGAGGGAATGATGAATACCCCTCAGAGATGGGGGTTTCTTTCTCAACAGTTTGCACTGTACGATCATTACAAAAATTAAATATACAACTTCGCTTGAAAACATCTGAGGATGAACAAGGAGGCATTTTCCAATCCTCGAGAGATTTTTTCATCTTTGAAGTGATCATCATCTATGTATCTCTCTGTTTTTGGTTCTCTAATTATACTATTCTGAGTATAAGCAAAAGCTCTAGTTTTATAAATATTCAAAGAAATTATACTTACCTCTGAAGATCACTGGAACATCATCTTATTTCTTCTAAATTGGTTGCATGTTTGTAGCTAAGAGAAGGAATAGGAAAGCTATTTGAAGACCGAGGGCAACACAGAAACAACAAGAGTTGTTACATAGCTTGTTGCCTTTTATGATCATAAAGATTAGTGGAGTAATTATTAATTAATTTCCCTCAATAATTCTTTTCAATTCGATCTTCTTCACTTTTTGGGAGAAACAGAGGGCTGCCGGCACAAAAACACAAATTAAGACAAAGCGGAGATAGTGGTAAGTTTTTTATACTATAAAATGATTTTAAAAGATTGGATTAGTGTTAAAATATTTGCTTTAATAAATAAAATATTTATTTTATAAAGTGTTAAAAGTTAAAATATTTATTTTAATAAATAAAGATAAAAAAATAAATATTTAAAAATAAGATATAAAAAATATTCACATTACATGATAACTTAGAAAATTATTTCATGTGAGATAAAACATACGGGCATGTGATTAATTTCCCTGTGTATTCATATAAGTGGTTATTTTTAAATAAGCAGTATTTTTATCTTTATTTTATGAAAATATTTAATTTTACTCATTAATCTTTTGTAAAATAAAAAATAAAAACTTACTCACTTCAACACGAATACATGATAATATTGTTTATATTTCATATATTTCATTCATTAAAACTTTGATTTACATTAACACATGAAAAAATTCCTCATATATAACATGTAATGTGGTTAATTTTTATATTTTTTTTCAAATGAGTATTTTATTTTATTTTAGAAAAGTATATAATTTTATCCACTAACCCTAATTATAAGGTACAGCGATATACAACATTCGACTATTTAGTTGGATAATATTTAATAATTATAGATTAATATTTTCTAAAGAAGGATCCCATTCATGACGTATCACGTGTGTTTACATTGAATTGATTTGTTGTAATACTAAAAATAAAATAAAATGTTTTAAAGCATAATTTATTCAATTTAACATTCATTTGGAAATTCTTGGGATTCAAAGATTTAGATACCAAAATGTTAAATTTATTTACTATTGATAATCAATTAAAAACTGACATAAAACTAAAACATAGTACAATTTAAACTGAAATTAAAGAAAAACTGTTAAGAGAGAAAAAAGAATGAAAGGCTGAATGATATTAATATAATTTATTTGAATCATATTCTAAATTTGTAATAACCAATAATGAGTGGTAGGGGGAATCGGATAACGACTAGGCCGCCGCGCCGGCCTTTGACGGATGACCTTTCGATGCGGCCTGCCCCACTCGGCCATTTATGCAGATACCGGATAGCCACTATAATATAAAACAATTTTCTTTTGCTTATTTATTTATGTATGAATATGAACGAGTTTCAATCCTATACGAATTCCAGAAGCAAGAGACAATCATATACGTATTATTGGAAACTCAAGAGAAGATAAAAATAGACAAACCAATTCATTGGGAGACTAATTGATTTGGGCTGTGCCCGTGATTCTGCTTTCTGCAGCTGTATAAATACAATTTTAAAGTGGGTAGTTTAAAAAACTCAAATTAGTAACATTCAGATCCATCAAGTTCTTGAACCAAACTATATAATAATAGTAGTTTTTGGAAGAAGAAGATCAACAAGTCTTCCAGACCAGACCAGCAAAAATGAGTTGCGAAGAAGGAAAGGCTCTGCCTCTGCCTCTGCCGCCGCACGTGCTTATCTTCCCTGTTCCAGCGCAGGGCCATATCAACTCCATGCTCAACCTTGCACGTCTCTTCCTCTTAGCCGATTTCCACGTCACCTTCATCGTCTCTGACTTCATCCACCGCCGCCTCCTCAAGCACTCCTCCGCCGACTCCTTCTCCCTCAACCCCAACTTTCACTTCCGTCCAATCCCCGACGGACTTCCCGACGATCACCCCCGCGCCGGCGACTCATTCTTGGAACTTATCCCTTCAATCAAGAACATCATGGTCCCATCTTTCATGAACATGATGATACAAGATCATTTCCTCGCTTCCTCCCACCGTAGAAGGGTCACGTGTTTCATCGCCGACGGCGCCCTCGGTTCCGTCGGCGATTTCGCCGCCGAGAACGGCCTGCCCTTCATCTTCTTCCGTACTGCTACCGCCTGCTACTTCTGGGCTATGTTTTGCTATCCCAAACTCATTGAAGCTCGAGAATTTCCTTTCGACGGTGATTATTATCAAATAAATTATTAATTTATTGAAACATATCATGCTTATGATCTTGTCCTATTGGCAGGGAACTCCATGGATGAATTGGTAAAATCCATACCAGGAATGGAAGGTTTTCTCCGACGGCGCGATATGCCGAGCTTCTACCGTGCTGCTGATGTAAACGATTCAACTCTATACAGCTTAGCTTCTGTGACGAAGCAGATTGCAACTGCTCAAGCCGCCATATTCAATACTTGTGAAGACCTCGAGGGCCCAATAGTCTCACACATACAGAAGCACGTGCCCAGAACCTACTCAATTGGGCCTATTCACGAGCACTTGAAATCAAGACTCATCGAAAAGAAAGCAGAGGCCTCAGTTGCTTCGTCCAGTTTGTGGGCGGAAGACGGTAGCTGCATCGACTGGCTGAACTTGCAGCCGCAAAGATCAGTGATTTATGTGAGTTTTGGGAGCATAACAGTTGTCACAAAAGAGCAACTCCTGGAGATCTGGCATGGCTTGCTCAACACTTGTCAAAGGTTCTTGTGGGTGATGAGGCCGGATTCCATCACTGGCAACCACGGAGGCGATCGAATTCCGGTAGAACTAAGCCAACTTTCAAGAGAAAAGGGTCTGTTGGTGGAGTGGGCGCCGCAGGAGGAGGTGCTAAACCACCCGGCGGTGGGAGCATTCATGACTCATAGTGGATGGAACTCGACTCTTGAGAGCATTGTGGCGGGAGTGCCGATGATTTGCTGGCCTTATTTCGGAGATCAAACGACAAATAGTAGGTATGTGAGTGAGATTTGGAAGATTGGATTGGATATCAAGGATAGTTGTGATAGATTGGTGATTGAGAAGGCAGTGAGGGAGGTGATGGAAGTGAGAAAAGATGAGTTCTTGGAAAGGGCAGATGATTTGGCTAAACTTGTGAAAAAGGCTGTAAGTAAAGGGGGTTCCTCATATACTGATCTGGATGGCCTAATTCACTATATCAAGTCATTATTAAATTGAAGTTTGTTTTGCTTCAGCATTTCTTTCCAGATTTTACTACTATCAAGTTTACATATCTGTACTGTAAGATATACTCGACCAAACTTTTCTTTGTCATTCATACATACTTGTTTCTCTTAACTGCTAGTCACATCAGGTAATAAATTATTAACATTTCACCCGAACAATCATTTCTTCGTGTTGGTTATGTTCATATTATTGGTACTTAGTTGAACCATTTTTAAGCTATTAAATTGACCTCATGAAATTAAAAAAATTGACAAATTTGTTTTCCAAAATCAAACAATCATCAAGTGAGCAGCCACCACTACTGGCTATACAATTTAAGTATCATTAATCGCCAGACGCAACAGCATTTATGCAAAGTTAAAATACTGCACATTACCTCATATAGTTCAAGAAAACTAGATTTCTTTACGTCTATAGATTAGGCATGCACAATTCAGAAATTGACAGCCATGAAATTAAAATTATAACACAATTCTCCAGAAAATGTGAAATAAAATATGATATAGTGTACGGAACAAACGATCATAATAATAAGCTATTGTTAAATTAAACAGAAACTGAAAACAGTAGAAAAATTTAGAGTTAATGTATCAAAATAGCCCTTTTTGTTTGTAAAAGATAAATAATAGTCTTCCGGATAAAAAAGATAAAATATAGCCCTTTTTATTTATTTTGGACAAAAATGCCCTTTTCGCTAAACACACGAATCTCGCGACCTCGAGGTCGCGGGATTCGTGTGTTTTACGTGAATTATATACAAACACACGAAACCCGCGACCTCGAGGTCGCGGGATTCGTGTGTTTTACGTGAATTATATACAAACACACGAAACTCGCGACCTCGAGGTCGCGGGATTCGTGTGTTTTACGTTAAAACACACGAAACCCGCGACCTCGAGGTTGCGGGATTCGTGTGTTTTAACAATTTAAAATTAAGCGGCCGAAGGTGAACGGCGAGCAACCGGAGAAGGAGAAGGCGAGCGACGATGATTTGCCTACACCGACGACGAGCAACCGGAGAAGAAGAACGACGGACGACGATGATTTTTCAATATTTTATGGAAGAAGATGAATTTTCAAAATATAAAAATATGCAAAATAAAAGCAAAAAGTTAATTTTGTCTAATATTTTCAAAAAAGGCTATTATTTATCTTTTTTATATTTAAGGTTATTATTTATGATTCTTATTAAAAAAGAGCTATTTTGATTTTTCCCCCGTATTTAACTATTATAAATTACTTCAATCTTATTATAATTATAAATTTTTCATGCAATATTTTCTATACAAATGTGATGGTAACATTTTATAAAATACAGGACATTTACGAAGCAAACATGTTTCGTACGCATTTACACTTTGTATTTAACTATTATAAATTATTTCAATCTTTTTATTAGATTTCAAGTTTTTCATCGAATATATTTTATACAAATATAATAGCAATATTTAAAGTCTTTCTAAAAAGAAAAATAGTTACTATTATGATTTTTATAATTATTTAATTCGAACAAATGATGATCAAGATATCTTACCATTTCTTTTTTTAAAAATAGATAAAAAAAAA
>JAPKLX010000010.1:2408159-2420057 GCA_026898415.1 Leonotis leonurus
CTGCCTGATTTTAAGAAACAAAATTTGCAAAATTTTACATACCCACTACTCGATTGATTGTGTATTTGACTCGTGTTGGAGAAGGATTTCAGAATGAGCACGACGGATGCCAAATCTCCGAAGAACGGTGAAATCAGAGAGAAAATGGAAGAAAGGGCGATACACCTCTGCGCTCCCGAAGAGAGAAGTGAAATCTGTGAAGGGTATTTTGGGAAGTTCCAAAATACCCGCATTCTACTGTTTAATTGGGTTAGTTTCAATACCTCCTACTTGGTGGGATAATAATCAGTCTAGAACTTGGATTATTACACGGGCTTCATCATCCATACCGGGCCCTTCAGTTTAAGACATTTCCTACTAAATGGAAGATGTAATGGGTTTATTTCTACCCAACTAGGCTTAACTAGCCTACCAAATGAGCCATGAAAGTATCCATTTAGAAGAGAAGCAGGATGAGGTCGGAAGAAGGACAAGATCTGCCGCCGCACGTACTGATATTCCCTTGTCCAGTTCAAGGCCATCTCAACTCCATGCTCAATCTCGCCCTTCTCTTCAGCTCAGCTGATTTCCACGTCACCTTCGTCATCTCTGATTTCATCCACCGCCGCCTCCTCCACCACACCACCGTTCCCGCCACATTCGCCCGCTACCCGCGCTTCCAGTTCCGAATTTTTCCCGACGGCCTTCCCCACGACCACCCACGCGCCGGCGAGGAAGCCATGGAAATCGTATCCTCCGTCGCAACCGTTACTGCCCCACTTTTCAAGGAAATGATGCTCCGAGAAAATTTCTTGGCTGCCACCGACCGCAGAGCGGTCACGTGCTTCATCGCAGATGGCATCATGGCTTTCGCCGCCGATTTTGCGGAAGAGAATGGCCTTCCTCTCATCTACTTCCGAACTGCCACCGCCGCCTCCTTCTGGACTCTTTTTTGCTATCCCGAACTTCTTCAGGCCAACGACATTCCTTTCGGAGGTCAGATAATTAACCCTTCTTTTTAGTTTTCTTAACGTACGCATCCATCTCCAATTACTGCAAACTCGATTTTTTTATTTTTGAGGATTTAGCAGAAAAGTCGATGGATGGATTAGTTAAAGGCGTAACAGGAATGGAAGGGTTTCTCCGGCGGCGTGACCTGCCGAGTTTTTACAGAGCGGACGATATGAACAATCCACTTCTTAAGAGTTTAGCAGTTGTGTCAAGGCAAATCGTGACGGCGCAAGCCGCCATTTTCAACACTTGTGAAGAACTAGAAGGAGCGGTTATTGCAGAGATACAAAAGCACGTGCCCAGAATTTTCTCCATCGGTCCAATCCACCAGCAAGTGAAATCCAGACTCACCGACACCAATGCCGAGGCCTCCATTATCAACGCCAGTCTCTGGGCGGAGGACGGCAGCTGCATTGATTGGCTCGACGCACAGCCGCAGAAGTCGGTGATATACGTGAGCTTTGGGAGCATAACAGTTGTGACGAGAGAGCAACTTGTGGAAATCTGGAATGGCTTGCTCAACAGCTGTCAAAGGTTCTTGTGGGTGATGAGGCCAGATTCCGTCACTGGGGACGACAGCCATGATCAAATTCCGGCAGAGTTAACTGAACGGACTAAAGGAAAGGGTTTGTTGGTGAAGTGGGCGCCCCAGGTGGAGGTCCTAAACCACCCTGCAGTTGGAGGATTCATGACTCACAGTGGATGGAACTCCACTCTCGAGAGCATTATGGCGGGTGTGCCGATGATCTGTTGGCCTTATTTTGGTGATCAAATGATTAATAGTAGGCTTGTGAGTGAGGTTTGGAAGATCGGCTTGGATATCAAAGATAGTTGTGATAGATTGATCATTGAGAAGGCAGTTAGGGAGGTGATGGAAGTGAGAAAATATGATTTCTTGGAAAGGGCAGAAAATATGTCTCAACTTGTGAAAATGGCTGCAAGTGAAGGGGGTTCTTCATATGCTAATCTGAATGCCCTAATTCACTATATTAGGTCATTGCTAATTTCCTAACGCACTTATGCATTGCCCAGTTGAGATATTGTTACTGAAGGATGGGTTGCTTTGTGTAATAAAAATTGTAAAATAAAAAAGAAAAGTCTTGGATTTAAAGGAGTACGTCTGATTCTGGATCTTTGAGATCATTGTAACTTTCAACTGATAATTGTAACATGTTTCAGCAATTGATAAACTTTCAACTGATCAAATCAGACAAGTGACTGGTGAAGAAAATGCTAAGCTTGTTTTTAGCATGATTCTCATAACTCATCAATCTGTTTTTTTGAGCATCCATATATTCATGTTTTAAGAAATGTAAAATGTATCAACAATTATAGAATGTTTATCTTGTACTCAATGGAAAAGAAAAAGGAAATAACGTCCTCGACTACAAAAGAAAGAAGGGAAAGAGTTGGAAATAAATACGAAATATCGCTATCACATTGCTAGCATTATTAATACACAAACGTAATTATGGTTAAAACAATCTTATTGGACGGAATAAACTATCGGGTAATAACTAGACATAAGCAAAAAAAAATTAAAAATTAAAGTTAGTAGACTAAAAATCGTACAGAGTGAGACGTTAAATTTCAAATAGCAGTTGCATGATAATCTTTATTTACTTTAGTTCATTGACTAATTAAGTTTAAATAGTACACTATCATTTATTGATCATAAAGCCGAGCCCAATGAGTATTAAATGTTAAGGAGCAGTTTGGACCCAAAATTGAAGCCTACTAACACGTTCCAAAACAAGGATGGCCCAGACCCACTCCTTAGGCTTTGGGAGTGACTATAATCTCTAGAGTGATGGACCAAATAATTATTGTCAGAAAATATAATCCTCGTTCAATTTTCTGCATATATTTAGGCATTCACCTAGAGCTATAGAGCTGACAATATTTGTTCGAAATGGTTTGTTTTAATGGTCTTACTCGATTCATTCATAATTATTAATTAGGGTCAAATGAAGCTTAAAATTTAATGTTCAAAAAACAATTCGGATACAATGAGTTTATTTATGGGCTTCGGCCCAACAAAAGTTTACTGGATTTCAGGCCCATTTGACATGTCATTTTCAATATTGTTTTTAATATTGAGTTTATTTAGTTTACAATGTTTTCATAGCGATTATATTTTCAATTTTATTTTGGAAATGTAAACCTTTTCTTCAATAAAAAAATAAAAATCAAGATTCTAGTATATAAAGTTCGATCGGATCCACTAGAAGATATTTTTTTTGTCGTTCGCTTTACTGTTGATGAAATTGAGAAAATATGTTTGCATTCCAATGGTAGTAAGTTGAACACACCCTTACTGTACAATATCATCTCACACACCAAAAAAAAAAAAAAAATTGGGGGTGCTCCACTTTATTTGCTAACGAATAGTGGCCTTTCACGAAAGGGTGTAAATGAGTGTACTCGAGACGAATATTATTAAGTTCGGCTTGAATTTTTGATATATTGTTCAAACTTGATTCGAAATATAATTATCGAGTTTAAATTCGGTTCGAGCTCGTGGATGCTCGATGAGATTGTTTTTGACTCGAGCTCTTATAAATTTTTATTTTTAAAAATTAGTTATTTTAATTTAAGACTCGGCTAATAAATGTTCAATTAAACCTGAAGGTCGTGAATAAACAAACTAAAACCGATACATGCTCGATAAAATTGTTGAGCAATCAAGCTCAAGCTCGGCTCGTTTAGTATCGAGTCGTGTTCCGAACGAGATTGACGGTTCAATGCGACTAATTTTTGAGTGACTGAAATGACATGAGAGTTATTCATGCCACGAGGAAGAATGCTATGTCGAAAATTTATCGATAAAAAACTAAAAAAAAATAATTTTTTTTGGGTGGGGGTGCTTCAACCCACACTAGCACCTAAGGGTGTAATCGAACCGAACTGAACCGAATACTGTCAGGTTCGAGTTCGGCTCGTTAAAAAATTCGAAGGCTCGAGTTCGCTTGGAGCTCGGTTCGTGTTCTGAAAATCAAGCTCAAGTTCGGTTCGATAAATAAAAATCGAGCTCGAGTTTGGTTCGTTAATTATGATTTTATAGTAAATTTGAACCCGAGCTCGAACTCGACTCGAGTTCGAGTTCCTAAAAAGCTCGTTTATTGATTTATTTTGTTAATATATATATATATATATATATATTTTTTAAGTTATTTTGAGATATTCTTGAACTAGTTCGTATATAAAGTTCGTGAATTATTTGAAGTTCGGCTCGTTTTTAAAGTTCGTGAACAAGCTCATTAACAAAGTTCGTGAACTATTTGAAACTCGGTTCGTTAAATTATATTCGAACATGTTCGTGAATTTTTCGAATCGAATACCTTTAGGCTCGAGTTCAGCTCGAAAAATTATTCGAGCTCGGTTCGAGGCTCGAGTTCGGTTCGTTTAATAAATGAACGAATTTAAAACGAACTTTTATCGAGTCGAACTACAAATAGTTCACGAATAGCTTGGTTCGTTTACACCCCTATTAACACCCTTAAATCCATCAATGATCATCTGTGCTACTTATATTATATTTGTTCTTAATTCCTAAATAAGAAAGAGCATGTTGGAGATAGGTGTCCAACTTATTCCAAATTGGCACCTCTTATTTATTTTTTCGAAAATATCAAAATCGTCAATGACAATCCATTCCAAGTCCAATTACATGACAAACTTTTGCTTAGATAATAGCCAGCCTAGACTCTAGTAATTAACTCCATATTTGCTTAGATAATCAATGACTAATGTGGCAATTAATTAATGATTAAAAATTCCATCTCCTGAACCTCCCCATTTGTCATTACCTATCACAAAGTTGCCTTTACATTCTTCTTTTTGTTACTATTATATCTATATATATATATATATAAAATAGTACTATATCTATCTATCTATATATATATATAAAACAGGAAGTATTTAATTTTAAATGAATTTCGGTAGTAATTTTGTAATTGACATTAATTTCGGTGGCAATTTGAATGATTAATATAGTGAGTCCATACACTACGTAACACGCATTATGATTGTTTCTTTTTTACTAATTCTGTTCAATACCATTACTTAATTTAAAAATATACACAATACTAACAATTTTCTAATTTTTTGGAATAATTTACTTTTTCTTCTTAATTTTGATTTATTTTTTGAATTTTCAATTTTTGGAAATTTAAATTCTTTTTTTTTTCTGAGCTCTAACTCTTATTTTCTTATTTTGATTTTTTTTTAAATAAAAGATATAATAACTAAAAGATATTTAGAAATTGAACCACAAATTAAATTGGTCTGAATTTTTTAGTGAAAAATTAGAGAATTATAAATTAAAAACAAAATAAAATAATAATTTGTATCAAAATTTAAGAAATAATTATTTCTACAAAAATATATATTTTTAATCTATATATATATATATATATATAACAAGAAACATTTTAATTTTAATGACGATTTCATAATTAATTTTAATTTTAATGTCGATAATAATTAAGTATATTAACTATTCCCTTCGTCTCACTAAAAGCGGCCACAAGAGAGACGACACTGAGATTAAGAAAATAAAGTGTGGTGTTTGAATAAAATAGGAGTGATGTATTTTAAAGGAAATAATGCACGATCAATAGTATATATTACGTGTTAATAAAATAACTTATCATTTTCTCTTACCTGTAATTTTAGTATTTCTCAAATATATTTTATTTCGTTTGGAAAAAATATATATAATATATATCTTAAATTAAAGATTGTGAAAATATATTTAATTTGATATATGATATATAAAAAATAAATTTAATACGAACAAGTTATGCACGTTTAAATATCGAAATAATTTTATATTCATACATATAAATAATAATAATAGATGTAGGTCATCAATCGTAATCAATTGTTGAGATTCATTATATCAAATTTAAAAAAATTTCATTATTGTAGGAATGTGAAAGTGATTAGGTGTATTTTATACACCTATTTTGTGACATTTTTATATGATATTGGATATTAATTATTCACTTACTTGTTCTTGATTGTCAAATCGTAGATTTTCTCGACGCTTGGAGCGGTTGATCAATTTTGAGAATATTTGGAGAAAATTGCAATATTAATTGGAAGGAAGATCAAGAAGATACCTAACTTGTTGGAGAATTCCCTTATTAGTTTTGTTAATTTTCTTATTGTTTATTTCTAAACTTGGTAATTATTGCCCTCTATTTTAGTAATTAGTTTAGGTTAGATAAAAAGACAATATTTATGTGTGTTCTAAGACACCAACTTTCAGACCCATTATTTTGGCGAGACATTTGGCGAGCACTAAAAGGAGCAGAACCTTTCTTTCTTCTTGCTTATTCACGTGAAACACTTCTGCCACTTTGTGGCACTTTTAATAATCAAGTTTGCTTCTTAATTCCATTTCTACAATTGTTTTCTTAATTATTTTTATTTTATTTAGTTATGTTTAGTAGCTAATCATTTTATTTCGACATCGATTAAGGAAGACCGGACGTAATTATTCTGTGAGATCTAATTTATTCTTAATCCTTTAATTCGTATGCAAGTATTTGTTGTTCTCTATTTTCTCTGTGATTTAATCGTTTTATTCATCTAAGTAGTGTGCAATATTTAGTTGAGTAGAATTGATTAATAGCCAATTGAATCGGCCATATGTAATCGTGGTTTAGATTTAATTAGTGGTAAATTGACTATCTAGTCAAGGGAATGACAATCTTAATTTGATAATCATGCGTCAGAGTTTATCGGTTTTGAATCGGGTCTCTCTAGTTTTTAATGCTGTCGACCCATTAAATCTATAGAGCGTCTCTTACGGTTGTCAGTCGATTAGGGAAATAGTTAGTGAAGCGTCTTCCTAATTATCGAGAAGCTATGGAGCGATGAGATCGCGTCAGAAGCGTCTTCGGTGATCATAACTGGTTTATTTGCATGAATTATTATTATATTTGCGTCGAGGATCGGAATATCAAGTCTAGGTGGAATTAATTGATTGTTGGAATACTTCTCACATATTTCTCATATTTGTTAGTTTTTATTTGCAAATTATTTGTTACAAGAAAAACCCAAAAATATATTCTCTATTATTGTTTATTTATTATTTTCATATTTCCCGATAAACTCAAGATTTTCGTGACTCAGCTTGCAGGTTGAAATTATAGGAAAATTCTCGCTGATCCCTGTGAGACGATCTTACTTACTATTGTTTGCGTAGTAAGGGCGGCTGTCTGTCAACCGAATTATTTTTAGTGTAAAACGACGCACCAAAAAGTTAATTTATAAATAAAGTTAATATGCAGATAATATCACAATCATTGATTTATTAAGATGGGTGATTGATATCATTTATCGTGTCTCACACAACGATTATATTACAATTACTTATCTACATGTTAATTATAATTAAATATTAGTCATTAATTTTTGAATGGGGCAAAAGCTAAAATATACAATTTAATGATAAAAAATATTCACTTAATTAGTACAATAAATTAATTTTTTACATTAAGATATCTGCAATATAATTTCAATAGTTTTAACAATCATGCTCCAATAAAATTATGAAAAATGATACTTTTTTTTTTTAATTTGAATTTATATTTATATTACGTTTGAAGAGAATTTTATTAGTTTAACATTAATCATATTGTAAATTATAGTTGAGATAACTATTTTATTATTGTGGCATAATTTAATATATAATATAATTAAAGTTAATTTTATTATTTTTAATTCTTAGCCATGCTAGTTTTCTAAATTCACATGGAATGCGACATTTATGTTTAACAAATTAAACTCACCCCATCGCTATTTTGAATTGGTCTTGGGTTAAGACTAGATGGATTTTATATTAATTAAAAGTACTCAAAACACTCATTAGTCACTACCCCTTCATCAATCTATATCATATAAGGTTGTTTTAACTGCATTTGGAGAAGAACACCTCCCACTTTGAATTTAGTCCAATATTTGAATACACAAAGCATACAGAATGAGTTCCAACGAAGAAAATCTACCGGCGCACGTGCTGATATTCCCATTCCCGGCACAGGGACACATGAACTGCATGCTAAATCTTGCCCATCTTTTATGCTTAGCTGACTTCCACGTCACTTTCATCGTGTCGGAGTTCAGCCACCGCAGCCTCCTCAAGAACACCTCCGTCCCCGCCACCTTCGCCGCCTATCCGGGCTTCCAGTTCTGTGCTATCCCCGACGGACTTCCTGACGACCACCCCCACTGCGGTGAGAGAGTGGTGGATATCGTTCCCGCTGTCGCAAACACAATGGTTCCATTTTTCAAGAAAATGATGGTCGATCTTAACTTCTTGGCTTCCCCCCACCGTCGCAGGGCTACGTGCTTCGTTGCCGACGGCTTTCTCAGTTTCGCCGGAGATTTTGCAGCGGATAACGCCATTCCCTTGGTCTATTTTCGAACTCCCAGCGCCTCCTACTTCTGGGCTTCTTTTCAACTCGATAACCTCATTCAAGCTCAAGAAATTCCTATCGAAGGTGATCGTTGCCTCTTTATTATGACCCTAACCTTTTTCTCATCGATCTATTCACGTTAATTCATTGGTTCCGAGTTCAATTAACATCCTATTACGATTACTTGTCGAAATTTGACTATTGGATTAAGCAGGGAAATCGATGGATGGATTAGTAAAAATTATACCAGGGATGGAAGAGTTCCTCCGCCGCCGCGACCTGCCGGGCTTCTTCCGCGCCGACGACGTAAACCAGCCTTTTCTTCAAAGCTTAGCCGCCGCAACTAGGCAAATCGTACGAGCACAAGCAGTCATATTCAACACTTTCGAAGATTTAGAAGGGCCGATCATATCACACATGCTCACAAAATTGCCAAGAATCTTCACTATAGGTCCAATCCACGAGCAGCAGAAATCGAGGCTTGCAGAAAAGAAATCCGAGACTTCAATTGTTACTGGCAATTTCTGGGCAGAAGATCGGAGCTGCATAGATTGGCTGAACTTGCAACCACGGAGATCGGTGATCTATGTGAGCTTTGGAAGCGTAACGTTTTTGACGAGAGAGCAATTGATGGAGTTCTGGCATGGTTTGGTGAATAGTTGTCACAGATTCTTGTGGGTGAGAAGGCCGGACTCCGTGGCTGGAAATGACGGAAGCGATGAAATTCCGGAGGAATTGATTTGGGGTACTAAAGAGAAGGGTTACTTGGTGGAGTGGGCGCCGCAGGAGGAGGTGCTCGGCCACCCTGCGGTGGGCGGGTTCTTGACGCACAGTGGATGGAATTCGACTCTGGAGAGCATTGTGGCGGGTGTGCCAATGATCTGCTGGCCTAATTTTGGTGATCAAACTACTAATAGTAGGTTTGTGGGTGAGGTTTGGAAGATCGGATTGGATATTAAAGATACTTGTGATAGATTGATCGTTGAGAAGGCAATTAGGGAGGTGATGGAATTGAGGAAGGATGAGTTCTTGGAAAAGGCAGGACATATGGCAAATTTGGCTAAAAAGGCTGTTACTAGAGGGGGCTCCTCGTACACCAATTTGGATGCTCTAATTGAGTATATGAAGTCAACGATATAACTTAAGAAATACTAAAACAATGTAATAATTTCTCTCGACTCTTGTCTACTATCGAGTCATTCTTCTTCATGTGTAGCAAGCTGCTATTACTATGAGAGCACCCACACTGCTAATAAAATATTGAGGAAGAACAGAGGAAGCGTACAATGGGAAGAAAAAAAATCAAGAAGCAAGCAAAATGAAACAAGCTACGGTGCTTTTATATATCAATCATTTGCAACATATAAGTTCACATTGCTTTTGTTTATGATTTATAGTCTCACTTTCTATTCTCGTTGATTTTTAAATTATAACATATTGACTTGTATATGTAATACTTCTTTCGTACTAAAAATATATTCTATTTTGAAATTGCATGAGTTTTAATGAAGCGTTAGATAAATTTAGTTAAATGGAGAGAATGATCCACAGTTTTTCAAGTAATTAAGAATAATGTGAGTTAAATGTATTTAAGAATAAAAATGAGTCTACATTGTTTGGGATGATAACATAATACTCCCTCCGTCCGCGATCTTTCTTCCCAAGTTTCCTTATCGATCCGTCCACCAAGTTTCTTCCCACTTACTTTCTATTTTTGGCAACCCTTCTATTTTACCCATCTATCCTTACAATCAAACATTATTTTCTTAAATGCCATTAATGAACCCACATATTAATATACTAACCCAACTTAATTAATCATTTTAATATACTAACACAACCTAATTAATTTAATTTTTGTAATCAAAACTCAATCTAATTAATCATCCTAATATACTAACCCAACTTAATTAATTATTTTAATATACTAACACAACCTAATTTATTTATTTTTTCTAATCAAAACCCAATCTAATTAATCATCCTATTATACTAACCCAACTTAATTAATTATTTTAATATACTAACACAACCTAATTAATTTAATTCTTCTAATCAAAACTCAATCTAATTAATCATCATAATATACTAACCCAACTTAATTAATCATTTTAATATACTAACACAACCTAATTAATTTATTTTTTCTAATCAAAATCTAATTTAATTAATCATCTTAATATACTAACCCAACCTAATTAATTTAATTAAAATCCAACCTAATTAATCTAATTAGCCCAAATCTTATTAATCTAATTAAGCCCAAACCCATTACTAACACTTAATTAAATCTCACCTACCCCACTTACACCTAATTAATCTAACCTAACACCTAACCCATTACTAACAATTAATTAAACCCAACCTACCCACTATCATCTTCATCGATTCTAGATAATTCTAAACCCTACATCTCCCAACCCTTCTTCCCAAGAACACATTATCCCATCCCATTATCATCTTCATCGATTCTCCCTCTGTTGTTCTAGATAATTCGAAACCCTACATCTCCCAACCCTTCTGCGCCGAATTCACTCTTACGCCTCAAACCCTAGATCACTCATTCATTCCCACAATGTATTCATCTCCTCGATCACTTCTTGGCTCAAACCCTAGATCTCCTCCTATCCCTGCCATTTCCTCTCCCACATCTTCCCCTTCTCTATTTGCAGAAGCTCTGCCCCGACCATCATCTCCTCAAACCCTAACATCTACTCAATCCTTCTATGGAGAGCTGTGGATGGAACCTTCTTGGTTTCTGTCATCCTCCGACACTGTGGTTGAAGAAACCCCGATGGATTTGGTGGTGGAGCCTGCTACTGACGCCATTGAGATTTTGGGTAAGTTTTAGGGTTATTAATTTAAGCTTTATGTTTTTTTGCCTTCTGATTTAGATTTTCTTGTGTTGCAGGAACTGTGGGAGAAGGAGAAGCAGAACATGAGGAGAAGAAGGCTTGGTCTGAGGAGAAAAAGGCATGGTTCAGAGCTTGTGCTGCTCGTTGGTTGCCTACAGTGGTTGATTTCCTTGATCTAGACTGACTGAGGTCGATTTCTTACCTCTTGTCTTAAATCTGAGGCGTAGTTGGCCTATGATGTTATATGATCATGTGTGAGGCGTAGTTGGCCTGTTATCTTGTTATGCATGAGGCGTAGTTGGCCTTTGATGAGGCGTAGTTGGCCTGTTATGATATGATTTTGTGCTTGTGGCTTGTGATGATCTGATTCTGTGGTGTAACCTGTTATGATCTGATTTTGGCCTGTTATGATATGATTTTGTGGTTGTGGCTTGTGATGATCTGATTCTGTGGTGTGTCTTGTGATGAGGTCCTAGATCACCCAATGATGTTATGTAACTGAGGGTGTTGTGCTGAAACCCTAGATCAAAATATTTTGCCTCCACTTGTAATCTGTAATGTTTCTGGATGTGTGGTACTGCCACCTCTATGAATCTAGTTTACAAGTTTAGGAGGTTTTA